>JAUCMX010000016.1:13973769-14208769 GCA_033459395.1 Hemibagrus guttatus | reverse complement strand
TGAACTTATTGACACAGTGCTGTTGTGTCATGAACACAGCTACAAAAATCAATAGGCAACTGGGATAGCTTGCATGAAATAAAAATAAGCCACTGGATATATGCCTCATTCTCATACACACCTCTTAAAACCCATCTACAGCTTCTATAAATAATTCTCCGCAATTCATTTAGAAATGGTTAGATACTGGCTGACTGATCGTGTGGATTTCCTCTCTAAGTCTATTTGCTACTGCCAGTTGCTCACCCACAGCCCATAGGTGAAGAAGATTTCGTCTCAGAGCAATATGAAAATGTAAAATGATATCTAATTGCTTCGACAAAGTCAGGTGGCCTTTTGAGAATAACAGAGAGGAAAAAACTAACATGCAATTCTTATAAAATTTGTGAACAGAACAGTTCCTAACCAGAAAAAAGGGGGTGACAAAAACACAACTGATACACACATACATAAAAGAGTGCTTGTGTAATGACTGCGCATTGTGTTACTTGGTTATTTAGTTAGTTATTAATAATATGTTAATGAATGCTCTACCATTAAGTGTCACTTTTAAGAATAAAACAGTAATCAAGAAAATATCCAGATGTACAAAAGCAGTGCTGAAAAAACACAAAATGTACAACAATACATCTGTACATAGTAAAAGAAAGTATAGTGTTTTATTGAATATAGTTAAGGAGTAAAAAGCTAAAAAAAAAAAAAAAAATACAACAAATATTTTACACTCCATTTGCTTACAGGATAAAACAGTTGGTAGCTTCATTTAAAAAATAATCTGATAAGCTTTAAGTTTTATATATTATATAAATTAGATGACACACCTGAGTCTGATGAAAGCCAAATGATTTTCAGTTTCAGGAATCAGGTGTGGCTCCTGCTTGATTGGGCTGAAATTTATTTATATATATAATCTTTATATAATTAAAAAAAATATAAAAATTTCAAAAAACAAATTGGTGCAAAAAGCAAAAGTTTTAAGTGCTGTTCAGCAAGAAGTAGATGAAATGCCCCCTGTGCGTTATTAATCCTAAAAGTAGCCCTACAGCATATAACACCAGTTTCTTCTGCACACTCCACGCCTGTATCATTACAGGTGCTTTCACATAACATTTAACACCAAAGCGTGAATTACTGTTAGACCAGTTTGCACAAATGCGTCTGCACATAACTCATGAACTGGTTTCCAAAAGCTATAGCTCTACTGCAAGTAACTGAACACACAGTGCTCACCTGAAGGGCTTGAACGTCAGAAGGCATCTTCTAACCACAGTCATGCCGTCGCTGTTAAAAGCCATCATTTTGGAGAGGACAATAATAAGTCATGCGGTCCATCAGCTACGTATTTTCGCGTCAAACATAGTTTTTCTTCCCGAGTCAAGTGGCGCTGTATTGTGTGTTATTTCTCGGTTGGGGAGCGGAGACTTCTTGAATGCGTGAACAGTGGGCGCTGAACAAAAAAAGAGCAATGCCGTTTAGTCCAAAGAGTGACAGGCAGAAAGTATTTACAGAGTCTTTCGGCTGCGATGTTAACTGTTTAGCGAAGAGATTCGACTGATAATCTTGTAGAGGAAAAACGCAAACTTCCATCTTACAACCAACAGCAAAGGAGCCACGATTCTCCCTATAGGGAACGCGTCTATCATCTGCCCTACTGCGCAAAGAGCGAGCGGCTCAGGTAAACTGCCGAGCGCACAGCGCCATCACTCGCCTGAATACAGAGCCTGGAGTAGAAAGACACACGTCTCTCTCTCTCTCTCTCTCTCTCTCTCTCTCTCTCTCTCTCTCTCTCTCTCTCTCTCTCTCTCTCTCTCTCTCTCTCTCTGTCTCTCTCTCTCTCGATTTTGCAGCACTGCCACTTTAATTCCACTCAAGTCTGCTGCTTATGTATACAATGTGTACACACACACACACACACACATTGGCTTAAACACACATTGGCATCTTAAACACAGGTTGGCTGACTGGCATCTCTAAATTGTCTATAGTGTGTGATTGAGTGTATGTGTGTTGGGTTGGAACCATGTCCAAGGTGTCAACTGCCTTGTGCCCCGAGTCCCTTGTGATGGACTCTAGGCTCCCCACAGCCCTGTGTAGGATAGGCACTACAGAAATGCTTGTAGAGAAAATGTGTGTATATGTGTTAGAGGCAGGAAAAATAGGCAAGCATATGTTTATGTGTGTGGGAAGTGAAGGCTAGTCTGTCTGGGCTGATCCCACACAAGAACCACTGCAGCACAAATTGCTAAAAAAAAAAGTTAATGCTGGCTATGATAGAAAGGTGTAGGAATTAAATTATTTTTTAATATACTTTACCTCTCTTCACTGATGTAATAGGTAAACCCCCCCCCCCCCCCCATCAAAAAAGGTTTTTTGTACTTGGACTGCACTTTGTTTAGCATTTGGACTTTACTGAAAGGCATGCATCTGAAGGAAAATGCAAAATTAGTCATTAATTTAAAACTAAATGATATACAATGCCAGTGAGTGCAATACTACATTAATTCACTAAATTTTAAAAATGTGAAACAGGAAACTATTAATGATGGTTAGGTTAGAGGTTAAGAGGTAGTTAAGAGGTCAGACAAATAGTACTAAATTGTGCCTTTACTTGTTTTTGGGCTAGAACCCAAAGTGACACTATGTCCCCACAGTGACAAAAATAGATGATTTGATCATTTTGAAATTATAATTACATTTTGATTAGTTTTCCTTATTGTGGTTATGGTTAAAGGAAAGGCAGAGCTAGAGTTAATATTATTTAGAAACTGTATTCAGATTGTTTGTGTGAGTATTATTATTATTATTATTATTATTATTATTATTATTATTATTTGATTTTATTTAATTTTTATGTAGCATTAGGTGAAATACTGCAAAACTAGCACAATATAGCACTCTCAAGCTTCAGTATGCCTTTAAATCTAGCTGTTGCTGCAGTGACATAAAATACAGTGTTCAGTTACCTTAGTCTTCTGTCAAAGCTTATTTGATCTTATTCACACACACACACACACACACACACACACACGCACGCACGCACGCACGCACGCACTCACACACACACACACTGGCCTTTTGTATATGAGCTTCAGTAAACCACTTCAGGTTCACAACACATTAAATTAAACAAAATATTGTTTTTATAGTGGTGATCAACAGAGCATATGCTTGGAATATAACACATTCGCTGTGTGTGTTCCCAGCATAGGAGGGTGCTGGCAAGCATAATTTGACATACTACATACTACTTGCAGCACAACCTGCCTCCATATATGAGTGCTGGAGAGGTCCTGAACACTTCATAAATATGGAGAGATTCTTTTGGCCATTAAAGCATTCAGAGTTAACAGGACTTTAACATATGGGTCTCAAATTAAAATTCTGCTCAGTCATGTCAGCACTTTTGGGAGATCCTGATAGGGTGGAAACAATATTTGAATGGAAAAATAGCGTCATAAAAACAAAATGTATAACAATACATCTGTACACTCTAAAAGAAAGTATAGTGGTTTGATGAAATAGGGAAGGAATACAAGGACTACAAAAATATTGGACAGTCCCTTTGCTTACTGGATTAGATAACAGAGGGTTGGTACCTTCCATTTAAAATAATCTACTAAGATAGATAGATAGATAGATAGATAGATAGATAGATAGATAGATAGATAGATAGATAGATAGATAGATAGATAGATAGATAGATAGATAAGATTATATAAAAGAAACCATTAAAGTGTATGCAGAATACTAATTACAATAAAATGTTTTAAAATCACATTTTACACAGAGATATGGAGGTGTGAACCTGTGAAGTAACTTACTGGAGTTTATTTATTTCATGGCAACATTATTAATCAATTCATTATGAACAATTGCATGATGGAAGACTTAAAAGATTAAATAAGGAATTTTTCTCACTACCACTCCTAGTGCCATTTGACATCCAACTAAATTGCATGGGTACATCACACTTAGCAGTTTAATTGTACAGAATAGAAAATCAATTGTAATTTTATTTTGTATTTTTCCTCTTCTCACTGACTTTTCATTAAGCCACAAACAGCAAAATACACACACCATGTGTTTTGCTTAAGACATGAGTGTGACTTACATCAAGCACAGCACACAGGTGTTTGAACCTACATTTCAGACCACTGTCAAGCCAGCCTCAATAGAACTAGAGTGTGTGTATATGGCAGGTAACTACCCTTCTGATACCTGTGTTATAGATCTGTTGTGAATTTTGTATAGTGTGAAAATGTTGAACAGTAGTGTACTTCAGGTCATTACTTTGCACAGGCCAAATGAATTGATGCTGTGAGCCAGATTTGGCCAGTGGGACTCAGAATATGGAGTTTTTGTATCCTGCTTTTCAACTGACACAGGGAAAGTGCTGGCTAGAGCACTGGTTCCAGTCATTGGGACACAGTGGTTTGCAAAATCTGCCTACCTACCTGATCCAAAAGATCAGTTCATTATTAAGTCCTTAATGAGTTTCCCAGGTGTGTTGCAGATAGAAAATTCATTAGGGAGTCATTTAAAGTGCAATGACCAGTCATTGTTCTCACCTCTTATCAGAGAGCACAAGGATACTAAATCTGCAGATACATCTGGAAGACACTTGCAGGCTACCAGATTTCAGGCTAATGACCTGCCAGCTGAGCCACCATGTTTATCTCAACAGTGCCTGGGGATGAGTTTAGTTTGGTCTCTGCCATCTCGCAGGCAACACTGACGGACTCTAGCCATTGCAGCCATTCTAGGTAGGATTTGTAGTATAAATTCAACACATAACACCTAATGTGAGGATCCTAAAACTGATGACCGCGGCTGCAGACGACTAAGAGAGTAAGGGAGCTTTGGGCTTTTTAGATGTGGGCTGTCTGTTAAGTCTCCTTGTTTTAGTGAAACTGCAGCAATCACTATGCTAGTCAAAGAGTATCATCATTTGTAAAAAGCCTGCTTGAGAAGCTTTATATTTAGCCAACAAACATGCTGTAGCCCTGGTCTAGTCAGAGAAGTTAACTGGATGAATTATTGATATAGAGCAACTTATGAGGTAGAATTCAATCAAAACTCTATAGCTGACAAGTGCTACAAAACAAATTTTTCAGAGATAAGTTGAAGGAGCTGCAATTATGAAGGAATCAGTCAAGCTTTAAGTGATACAATCTTTAAAGGCAAAGAAGATTAACTAACTGAGTCTAATGCAGAGTAAGGTTTGCATGAAGGATTGGTGATGCAAAAGTTGCCATGTGGACTGGGAAGCGCATTGTGGTACCAAAGCCAAGACTACATATAGGAGGTGGTGTGAGTTCAGTTGCGATGGAACTGTGCCATAATTCCAATGAATGTGAATGCAATTTGTTCAAGAAGTAAAGTCACAACATCATTAGTTTCCACAACAACCATCTACATAAAGAAAGAAGACTTTGTCATATATACATTGCAGCACAGTGAAACTCCTTTCTTCCCAGCTTATTAGGAAGATCAGAGTGAAGGGTCAGCCTTGAAGCAGTGTCCCTGGAGCAGAGTGGGTTAAAAGGCGGTTTGGCAATGCAGGGGCTTGAACCTTCTGATCAGTTACCTGTTAACTGTTGAGCCACCACTGCCCTGTAGAGGCAAGGGAATGTTGTGGGACACAGAAGAGGTGAGATGCCCTACTGCTAAATAGTAGCAAAACAGCATAAAAGCAAAAAAAGTTTTCAGAGTCATGTTGTGTTCGCAGTGCACATTTGTGATGATGTAAGAGGAACACAAATGCAACAAGGTTCGATAGAATCAAGTCAGTCTGAAACCAGACCAATGCTGCGGGGCTGCCGGGAATAATCACACTCAGATTCGGACAGAACAAACATGCCCAGTGTGAAAATCACTCAGATAAAATTTAGTGATACTTGGTGAGGATTATTTTTCATATTAGTAGAGTGTGTCTCTTAATAATTGCCTTAGAATATTAGGTGAGCATCTTAGACTGCTGTCAAAACAGCAGAAACTACAAACAGCTACATATCCAATTTAATAGTTGAGACAGACGTATGAATATTTTTGGCACAAAAGGAAAATAACACCATTTTTAGTTTATGGGCTTGTGCTACTGAGACTTTATGGCAAAAAAAGGAGGCTGTGTTTGATAGCTCCATCTTGCCTGCCCACGCTGGAGAGAAAAAAGAACGTTGTTACATATTTGGACAGAATTAAAGAAAACCAAAGATGCTCACAAGAAGGGAAAGGAAAAAAATGCTCATACTTTTTATGAGCTCATTTTTCTAAATGAGAAAAAAATGTGCAAACAAATAACTACGAATCATTTCTCACATTTGATGTCTTTTTATGCCCACGGATCATATGCTTCTCTCATACTGAACTGGTGAGGAAAGTATATATTTAGTCTAGAATATCTTATACATTGCTTGGCTGATACAATTAGATAAATGGGCCACTATGATAAATAGCCCATAAAAGCTTGTCCTAATTATGTTCATAAATATACATAGGTCTTTTACAGGTCTTTTTCCTTCAGTCACCCACACTAAATCAACAAATCCTCAAGTGCAGTTGCATCCAATATAGCCTTCTCACACACTTCCACACACTCATTAGTGCTTTCTACCTTTTCTCTTCTGAGAGAAGACATACCTTAGTGAGTCATTTTGTGAATGAGTTTTCTCCGGTTTCATAACGATTAAATTAAAGCACTGCTTTGTGCGAGTCAGACAAATCAATCCCTAAGATTGGACAAATTGAAAGTGTGTTAGTCCACAAAATATCCCTATGCTTAGAGACACTTGATTCGCTCGATCATAGCAGATAATTACCAGGTTTAGTAGGAGTGTTAGAGCAAGAAAATAATCAGCAAACTCTGCTGGACTCTATAATCCTAGAACTGTAGTGCATCACATACACAAATCTACAAAGTAAATCTAAGCTATGCTAAGACTTGTTTTGTATAATACTTTCTGGTGTTAAGTTGTTAGACATTTGATTTCTTAAATGTATATCATTTGGCCTGATGAATAAAAATAATTTTCTACCTGGGAAATACTAAATACTAAATTTTATACCTGGGACATATGAAGACATTTTGCATTGGGGTTGTTAGTGTACAGTATTTCATTTTGCTAAAAATTGATATCCTCTTTTGTGTGATGATGGTTATGATTTGTTATTTGATACAATTACCTGGTACTTTACCTAGTTGACTTGCATGTTTCAGATCAATTTCTGCACCCACAACCAACTACATTCCCCAGAACACACTGAGGACTATAAACACAGCTACCCAAGACTACACTCCTCAACGATCACAGACCTTATCACATTCACATTCACCTGATTACTAATCACACACTCATACCTGTACACACATATCTCACACACCTATATTTAAAAATAAAGGCCTCACAGTAAGGCCTTACTTACTGTGATATAATGCTTAGTGTGTCCCTGCCTGAACTCACCAAGCTGTATTTTTTAATGCCTTGTAATTCTGGTTCTGGCATTGGTAACCTGTAATTCTGGATTTTGCCCTGTTGTTGGAGTTTACTAATCATTTGACCTCTGTCTCTGTCAGGGTCTTCATGGACACTTTTTGGATTTGTCATCCAGTTTATTTAATAAAACTTCACCTTTTTATAGAATATTAGCTGTGGGTATACCACTCTTCTACTAGCAAAAACTTTGGAAAACTGGAAAACATTGATCAAAATTAGAGTAACAGTAACCATTGTAGCATGAAAGAAGATAAAACTACTAAAATTTCTGAGAGTTACAGCTGTCAATAATTAGTTGGAAGCGTGGAGGCCCTTTGAGCCATTATTATTATTATTATTATTATTATTATTATTATTATTATTATTATTATTATTATTATTATTATTATTAATTTTGCAGTCACAAATTCTGAAAGTTAGGCATGCAGCTGAGGTTGCTGGGAATGACTACAAATATCATTTAACTGAATTTAATATCACAGATTTCATAGTCAAAGCTGCATAATAAATAAAAAAAATTAATATGAGACCTGTTTCTCAAAAAGTGAACGTTTTTTAAGTAGTGGACTGTATACAGGATAAGGTAATGTATGAATTTCTCTTGTGACTGTACTTGCTTTTACATGTGTATGACCTCAAGGCTTCAATTTTTTTTCCCAATTTGGTGTTAAATGTGTATGTTCTGTCTAAAATACACTGTGCAAGTAGTTTTCTCAGATAAAGTCATGTATTAAGAAACTGATTCAGCATAGGCACAGATTCTTTCTGCTGTCAATATGTCTGTCTGGTGAATAAAAATGAACAACTCTCTCCACAGAGCAATTTGTTGTTTGTTTATTCATTTATAGAAGTATATTTAATGCATCATGATCAAATATTAATAATTTGTTGTGCTTTCATCCAAACCCACAGCTTATCACAACAGAGAAGGGGGAAAGATTTTCTGCCATGTTAAAATCTGCCAGCATGTTTTTGTTGTGTTGTTTCAGTTTGTTTTGTTGATTGGTTTTGTGGGAATTCATTTTAGCTGTGGTTGTTGGTTACAGATGATTTCATAAACATAGATACACACATATACAGTAGTGTGAAAAAGTGGACTCACTGCAAGTTATCGAAAACTCTTGATTGCAGTTGTTGCTGCTAAGGGTGGCCCAACCAGTTATTAGGCTTAGGGGGCAAATACTTTTTCACACAGGGCCATGTAGTTTTGGCTTTTGTTTTCCCTTAATAATAAAAACCTTCATTTAAAAACTGCATGATGTGTTTACTTGTGTTATCTTTGACTAATATTTGATTATCTGAAACATTAAAGTGTGACAAACATGCAAAAAAATAAGAAATCAGGAAGGGGGCCAACACTTTTTCACACCACTGTATATGTGTATCTGTGTGAGGAATAGCCTATGAGAAAAAGTCATTATGTCTGGTATACATATCTCATCATATGAGAGGGCGCACAGTTAATACAGTGTACTGATCCATACAGCCTATAAAATGTGTCATTTGCTATGTTATGTAGATATCAATCACATTGCAATGACTCCTGGCAAATTTTGCTCCAGGTTCCTTGATCATTTGAGGGCTTTAATGAATCTCAGTTTAGATGATAATGTATTAGCCAGGGCAAGTCAATGAGATGATGTTTAAAAAAATGTATTGAGGAAAAGGAAATTTCACTTTCACATGTCTCTCTCATGTCTAGTCTTGCCAGGAGTCACATTAGTAGAAGTGAAATCTCCTTTTCCTGAAGAATATAACCATCTTTTCTCTCACTTTCACTCCTAATTGTTTGTGTTACAAAAGAAACACAGGGATGATATACACTGAAGGAAGCAGTGCTTGCTCCAGTGGTATGTAATGCAAATGGCTTCTGGTTATTAGATGCTTGCCTGCTAGAAGTGGGTGTTTTGTTATTTTTTAAAAGTCTATGCTACGTTTGTTTGTGAGGACCATTGTCCTTCTTTTCATGCAATAAATGTGAAATATCTATCTATCTATCTATCTATCTATCTATCTATCTATCTATCTATCTATCTATCTATCTATCTATCTATCTATCTATCTATCTATCTATCTATCTATCTATCTATCTATCTATCTATCTATCTATCTATCTCCCTCTCTCTCTCTCTCTTATATATATATTATCTAACCCATAATGACAATGTGAAAGGAGTTTGTTTGAAAAATCACATGTACATAAGTATTCAATCTATCTCTCTCTCTCTCTCTCTCTTATATATATATATATATATATATATATATATATATATATATAATATATATATATATATATATATATATATATATATATTATCTAACCCATAATGACAATGTGAAAGAAGTTTGTTTGAAGAATCACATGTACATAAGTATTCAAGGCATTCAAAGACACTCAAAATTGACCTCAGGTGCATCCTGTTTCCATGATCATCCTTGAGATGTTTCTACAACTTGATTGGAGTCCATCTGTGGTAGATTCAGTTGAATGGACATGATTTGCAAAGGCACACACATGTCTATGAATGCAGCAATGTACAGAGACATCCTTGATGAAAACCTGCTCCAGAGCGCTCTGGACCTCAGACTGGGGCGACGGTTCATCTTCCAACAGGACAACGACCATAAGCACACAGCCAAGATAACTTGGATAACAAGGAGTGGCTACGGGACAACTCTGTGATTGTCCTTGTGGCCCAGTCACAGCCCAGACTTGAACCAGATTGCACATCTCTGGAGAGATCTGAAAATGGCTGTGCACTGACGCTCCCTATACAACCTGATGAAGCTTGAGAGGTCCTGCAAAGAAGAATGGGAGAAACTGCCTAAAAATTGGTGTACCAAGCTTGTAGCATCATACTCAAAAAGACTTTAGGCTGTAATTGGTGCCAAAGATTCTCAACACAGTATTTTAGAAAAGGCTGTGAATACTTATGTACATGTGTTGTTTTTTTCCGTTTTTTAATTTTAATAAATTTGTAAAGATTTCAAACAAACTTCTTTCATGTTGTCATCATACTTGCATGTTTCAGCTTGATTTTAGCTACGGAGGAAGACTCTATCAAGCCAATCCATCTTGTGGGAGATACTTCAGGAAGCATGGGGTGAAATCTCATCAGATTATCTTGAAAAATTGACAGCTAGAATGTCCAGGCTGTAATTGCTGCAAAAGGTGTTTTTTTGATGAAGGCACAGTTTAAAGAAAACATTCATCAAATCATCATTTCCAACTCTGACATGTCAGCATGTCCTGTTCTTTTGCTATATTTTCTATTCAGACTAATTTCGTGTGTGTTTCCTTGGAAAACAATACAATTTTTGAGTGATCCCAAACTTTTGAGTGGCAATATAGATAGATAGATAGATAGATAGATAGATAGATAGATAGATAGATAGATAGATAGATAGATAGATAGATAGATAGATGGATGGATGGATGGATGGATGGATGGATGGATGGATGGATGGAGAGAGAGAGAGAGTTATTGCAGCCTACTAGTCAAAGATATTTGAAAATTATACTATTTGTTTTTTTAAACAGGGAATCACTTTCTCAGCAGGAGGAAATTGTTGTTTCCATTATCCTTGTAGACAGAATAAATAGAGAAGCATCTCAGTTCATGCCTGATTGCCCATGGTTACCACAGGGAGAACATGTGCACGCAGTCATTATCCTAAGCTCAGAATGCTATCTGCTCACAAATATGTTGCATGAGTTTAAAAGTTGTGTTTTTAAATTTGTTATTTTATAATCACACTATTTGGTGTATAGGGGCATGGTGGCTTGGTGGTTAGCACGTTTGCCTCACACCTCCAGGGTTGGGGGTCCGATTCCCGCCTCCGCCGTGTGTGTGGAGTTTGCATGTTCTCCCCGTGCCTCGGGGGTTTTCCCCCCCGGTCCAAAGACATGCATTGTAGGTTGATTGGCATCTCTCAATTGTCCGTAGTGTGTGATTGCATGAGTGAATGAGAGTGTGTGTGCCCTGTGATGGGTTGGCACTCCATCCAGGGTGTATCCTGCCTTGATGCCCAATGACGCCTGAGATAGGCACAGGCTCCCCGTGACCCGAGAATAGATCGGATAAGCGGTAGACTATTTGGTGTCATCCCGATGGTGATGGGTTCCCTTTTGTGTCCTCTCAAGTTTAGTTCCTAATATCACCTAAATGAGATTTTCCTGTAACCATTGCCTCCAGCTTGCTCATTAAGGATAGAAATGTACCATTTATGTAAAGTTGCTTTGTGTCCATTGTTAAAAGTGCTGTACAAATCAAAGTGAATTGAATTTAACTCAGTTACATAGTCACACATTTTTAAAATTCAAATTAAATTTTTATTATTAACTATTAACATTTATTATAGCACCAGCACTCCAAGTTTGAAGATTTCTGGTCTCTGCCCTGTGTTTGTGAAGTGTGCATGTTCTACCTGTGCTTCAGGGGTTTTCTCCAAGTATTCATTCAGGTTTTTTGCCCATGTCCAAGGACATGTGTTTGTAGGCAAATTAGCATCTCTATATTGTCTGTAGTGGGTGTGTGAGTGCAGGTGATTGTGGCCGGCGACAAATCGGCACCTCATCCAGAGTGTCCCCTGCCTTGTGCCCTGAATCCCCTGGGATAGGCTCCAGGTTCTCTGCAATCCTGTACACTACAGAAAATGATTGAATGAATGAACATTTTCTTTAGAAAAATATGTAAAATTATTGTTCAAATGCTACACATTTGGTGGATACTGATAAGGCCTGGAAAAATGCTCTGGATTATTCTTCACATATGTCTTTCTTGGCATGATCTCTACTTTCCCTTGTGCATTCTTGACCAAACCTTCTAGGCATATCAGCTTATCACTAGCTCTAAAAGATGATCTGATGTGGTCACTAGTTACAGAAATTGGATCTTTAATATTTTTGAAAAGAGAAGGACAAACACACACTGTCACAGTTATCACAGATATGTTCCCTCAACCATGACCTCACAATCTAATGATTATGTTTATGGCATTTGGCATCTGTAATCATTAGAGTGTGAGGGCATGATTACTCAGCCACAGCATAGAGACAGAAACAGAAGCTCACAATGCTTCTTCCATTGATCTTTAGTCTGAGACACCTGAAGAAGTTTCTGCTTCCTCCTTTTGCTATTGAATACTCATCCATTAGTCACAAGCAGAAGGGGGGAAGAGTGATGCTCAGCCATCTCTGAGTTCAAAGAATTGTGCAGTCTTCAGCAATGAAGCATAACAAGCAATTTGGCATATAACACACTGCCTGTCCAAAAAAAAAGTCACACACTAATATTTCGTTGGACTGCCTTTAGCTTTGATTACAGCACGCATTTGCCGTGGCATCATTTCGATAAGCTTCTGCAATGTCACAACATTTATTCCTGTCCAGAGTTGCATTAATTTTTCACCAAGATCTTGTATTGATGATGGGAGAGTTGTACCGCTGCACAAAGTCTTCTCCAGTACATCCCAAAGATTCTCAATGGGGTTAAGGTCTGGACTCTTTGACAATGAATGTTTGTGGCTTACCCTCCTTGTGAAGGGTGTCAATGATTGTCTTCTGGACAACTGTCAGATCAGCAGTCATGAGCAGTTCCCCATGATTGTGTAGCCTAGTGAACCAAACTGAGAGACCATTTTGAAGGCTCAGGAAACCTTTGCAGGTATTTTGAGTTGATTAGCTGATTGGCATGTCACCATATTCTAATTTGTTGAGAGAGTGAATTGGTGGGTTTTTGTTAAATGTGAGCCAAAATCATCACAATTAAAAGAACCAAAGACTTAAACTACTTCAGTCTGTGTGCACTGAATTTATTTAATACACGAGTTTCACAATTTGAGTTGAATTACTGAAATAAATGAACTTTTCCACGACATTCTAATTTATTGAGATGCACCTGTATATATATATATATATATATATATATATATATATATATATATATATATATATATATATATATATATATATATATATATATATATATATATATATCAAATACATTTAAATATTAGTCAAAGATAACACAAGTAAATACATCATGCAATTTTTAAATGAAGGTTTTTATTATTAAGGGAAAACAAAATCCAAAACTACATGGCCCTGTGTGAAAAAGTATTTGCCCCCTAAGGCTAATAACTGGTTGGTCCACCCTTAGCAGCAACAGCTGCAATCAAGTGTTTTCGATAACTTGCAATGAGTCTGTGGAGGAATTTAGGCCCACTCATCTTTGCAGAATTGTTGTAATTCAGCCACATTGGAAGGTTTTCGAGCATGAACCACCTTTTTAAGGTCATGCCACAGCATCTCAATCAGATTGAGGTCAGGACTTTGACTAGGCCACTCCAAAGTCTTCATTTTGTTTTAGCCATTCAGAGGTGGACTTGCTGGTGTGTTTTGGATCATTTTCCTGCTGCAGAACCCAAGTTCGCTTCAGCTTGAGCTTGGCCTAAAAAAATATCTGAATCACAAACTGATGTTAATTATATTTTGTCCATGAATACTTATTATTACATTTCAGTCATCATTTGTTGCCAGGCAGGGTCAAAGTCAAAGAAGTCTGCCCGGAGGCCTTCACAATCCGTTCTGCAGGCCCTCTAACACAAAATAAATGTCCATGAAACTTTTGCTTCAACCAATCAGATTTTGAGTTGGTTTCACTAGGGCCCTCTAGCAGGCGTACGGCAACGTCACCGTATTCAGACCCGTTGATTGGATAGGATCGTGATGGAACTGAAGCGCACGGATAATCTGTACAACAGAGTAATTGAACTGTTTTTGAGGAAAGAGAGGAGGATGGATTTTGTTTACAAATAATCCGAATTTTTGGTGAGTAAAACGTTGCGATTTTCCTAAATAATATTGCAAGTTTATGAGGTTATTATTGATGTTTTTTATGTGTGTCGCGGCTGTAGCTGCAGTAGGAGGAGACTTGTTCACCCCTGGTTTGTCTATTCAATAAAGACATTTATTGTGGCTACAGGAGTTATCTATCTGCGATGCAATGGCTCTTTATACTGTATTTCTGCATATTAAGATGGTTTTTATAACCATAATTTGGTTTTTGAGGGGCGGGTTGATTCAGACGGGGCACTACTGAAGGCCTAGGTGTGAATGCACGGTCCACCACTGATATATATATATATATATATATATATATATATATATATATATATATATATATATATAAATAAAATTGACAAGGCTTGTATTCATTCATGCCACACAAAAAAGAAGAAAGAAGAGTATAAAGCATTTCCCTCACTTTCATTTCTATATCTAAGTGTTGTACTCTATCATTCCCCATTAAGAGCCAAACACAGGGATTATATACATTATAGCAAGCAGCACTTATAAATAGTCATGGTATATATTCCAATTTTCTACTGGTTATTAGATGCTTGCCTGCTAGAAGTGGGTGGTGTTTTTTTTATAGTCTAAGCTATGTTTGTTTATTGTTTGTCCATATTGTCCTTCATTTAATGTAATAAATGTTAAATCATGTTTCATTTAACATGGTTCTCATAGTGAGGTTGGAGCTTAGATATTATTAGATTATTGGATGTCCTTATAGACATATACTATTTATTTATATATATATATATATATATATATATATATATATAAATAAAATTGACAAGGCTTGTATTCATTCATGCCACACAAAAAAGAAGAAAGAAGAGTATAAAGCATTTCCCTCACTTTCATTTCTATATCTAAGTGTTGTACTCTATCATTCCCCATTAAGAGCCAAACACAGGGATTATATACATTATAGCAAGCAGCACTTATAAATAGTCATGGTATATATTCCAATTTTCTACTGGTTATTAGATGCTTGCCTGCTAGAAGTGGGTGGTGTTTTTTTTATAGTCTAAGCTATGTTTGTTTATTGTTTGTCCATATTGTCCTTCATTTAATGTAATAAATGTTAAATCATGTTTCATTTAACATGGTTCTCATAGTGAGGTTGGAGCTTAGATATTATTAGATTATTGGATGTCCTTATAGACATATACTATTTATTTATATGTGTGTGTGTGTGTGTGTGTGTGTGTGTGTGTGTGTGTGTTGATAAATAACTGTACTTTTAATCATACCATCACAAAGAAAATGTTCTCAAGCTTCCACATGCCTTAGGCCTTCATTCTCCATCAGCTTATTTTCAACTTTTATTTTTATAGGTTACTACACTAGGTGATGTATTTTGGTATTTTGAGTCAGTCATCTTATTAAAGGTCAGTTTAAATTGGGAGCATTGCTGAATAATTTTTAGAACTGGCCTTTTAGTTCAAAAGCGTTCTGTGAGACATAATGTGCATGTCACCAACACAAACTCATGGAGAAAGGATGCAAATTCAGGTTGTTTATTGAGCTTCAAAAAATATGTACAGCTCAAAAAATTAGACAACTCTTCTAAATATAAGGAACAGGGAACGATAAAGAACTAGCGAGTGATCCAATACATGTTAGGCAAATAGCATGTTCAAAAACAAGCACAGGTCAATCTGGATATAATCAGGTATATTATATCAGATAAGTTGCTTTTAAACAGTGCTAAATCGAATATACATTATAAAGCACATGTTTTTGCACTGCAGTGTAACAGAGTTTGTGACATGTAATTATCTAACTGTGAGCTCATTATGTGTTGTATAATGATGACATGATTGTGCATCCTGTAGTTGCAAGGTGTATACATGATTAAGATAATTATATCCAATTGGAATTAAGATAAACATGTGATTTATACCCTGCCTCACTGTCTTATATCACATTATTAAGTAAACTCTACTCTTATAAAAGCTCTACAGATGGCCCATCCCTCATAATTCACATACAGAGTTGTATGTTCTATCATTAGTTTTCTTTATAGCTAAGCAAGCATAAGTAATTCATCATCCCCCTCTCCCTCTCTCAACCTCTCTCTCTCTCTCTCGCTCTCTCTCTCTCTCTCTCTCTCTCTCTCTCTCTCTCTCTCTCTCTCTCTCTCTCTCTCTCTCCACACACTCTATGTGGATTGCATTTTTTGTCTGATTTTGAAGCTAAATTATGTATGTTGCAGAGCACAGCAATTTATAGCAGTACTATACCTAGAAACTACTGCACATAATATAGGACAAAGAAGTAGAGCAAGATCTTTAATGGCCACTAAGCTTTAAATAGACTGCACACCTTTAGCAGTTCTAGAGTTTATTAATTATTTTGCATGCCTTCTGTGTGCAGTCCCTTATATGAGTTATTTACACAGATATGTTTATAGCTGAACTAAAAAAAAAAAAAACCTTACACAGCTATTCAAAATGTTTCAATTGTACCCAGAGGATCTGAAGTTTGCTTGCAACCATCCACTGTTTATACACATTGAGTTAGGTTTGAAACTACAAATATTTAGTGAAAATTTTACCTCATAGTTTTAGAATTACCTCATAAATAAAACAGGAAATACGCAAATGATGCAAAACTGTAAAATAGATGTATAAATGCATTACAGCTACAATGTGATGTGATCATTTTAGCCTGCTCTCATTGCAGGGTTTTGCATCCTTATCTACTTTCTTTCTTCAAGACCTCCCCTCCGTGGAACAGATCCTCACAGTACAGTCTGTTCAACCTCATTGTGTTATGAAGCAAGAATGCTCCATAATGGAGTTTCTTGGCATGTTCTCCCCATGTTGTTCTTGGTGTAATGAGTGAGAGGAGGAAAAGTGCAGGAGGTTTAACCCTTTTTACCAGTACACTGGTGTTCTGCCACTGGAATGGAAATCAACTTATCTGACATTTTTAATCAGTATAAACAAATGCATTTTTTTTTTATCACTGCAAGTATGATAGAAAATTATTTTCACACTGAAAGCCAACAGTGTCCTACCTCTGTTGGTATAACCTTACACAGAATATTAGTGGTTGAAATAACACCTTCTCATTTTAAATGTTTATGATAAAGTACTTGGGGCATCTCAGAGAGCAGAAATGGTTTGATATCACCATTTACTTTGTAAAAAGTAAATGATAGAAATATTTGTATGGGAACATTAAACGTTAAAAATTAATGTTTTGTTTTTTGGAACTTTTCTATGAATATATTGCCCCTAGTATGTTAGGTAAAAATAGAAATACTTCTGAAAAACTGAGTGTCTACTTTCATATGAGCCATTAAGCACCACTGTGGAGTGTGACATGACAAAGAAATTCAATGCTGAACATAGGCACCCCAAAACAGGCAGAAATTGTTTTTTTGGCCTCTGGTAAAAAAGAGTTAATGAATCAAACAAAATCCAAAACAGTATCATGAATTAGACAGGAAGATGAAGCAGCTAGAATGCAGATGTTCCTCAAAAGGGAGATCTGACAGAAGCCGCTAATTAACTAAGAGTTATACAAAGAACAGCTAACATTCATTTTAAATAAATCCAGTTAATATATTGATATGACTTTGCAGTGATTTATTACATGACTGAATATATAGTTGAATATATATATGTGAACAGGAGGTGTGTGTACTAGAACTCAGCAGAAAGACCCCAGGCAAGACTCGTCTGGAGTCTTCACTTTCCTCCCACTTCTGAAAAATGTTCCTGCTTTGACACTTGATAAAGGGTAAAATTGAATGTGAGTGAAAGGATAGCCAGTTCTTTGTGAATTTGCTCAATCTGAGAGAGTCTCCCATCAGCCTTAACTGCACTGCAGAATAAATGATGTTGCACTTGATACATTTACATTTAGATGAAATAAACTAATAAGTAAAGGCCAATGGGAATAATAAATCGTTTTTAAAGCTAGAGGTGATATTGCAGCTGCAGATGGAGTAAGAAATAAAACAGGACGCTTTTTCGTCATATCAACTAAAGCAATCATTGTCTAATATATATATTTATTAATATTAATGAGCATGCCAGCTAAAGACAACAACAATGGTAATAAAGTTTTTTGACTTTATTTTTTTTTATGTCTCAGATCATCCCACATTTAATTTAAACCTAAAATGCTGCAGATTTAATGATTGTATCAGAGCATAAAAGAACAGAATCAATATGAAGGTAATGTAGTGTGCTGTATGAAAGCATCAGTTATCATCTACAGCAAAACACTTTGAGGGCAAACATTCAATCATGACATATACAATTACTTTAACGAACAGCTCTGTTCGCAGTGATCGATCTTTAGGAAAACAAAAGTATTTTTCATGGCAGTTATGCATATGGATTACGGTTAGTTTGTATGTACATTATCATGCGTCAATGCCATACTGATGTATAGGAGAGCAGCACAAACACCGATAGATGTTATGGCCACTGCAGACCCTTATGAACCTTATGATCACTGCAGATATAAGCTGGTCTGTTGCCAAGAAACTTCATTACCTTTTAAAAGCTTATTATAAGTGAGGGCAGTGATGCAGTTTTCACCAACTGTTGATGATGATGATGATGATCATTATGATTATGATTATGATAATGATCTCCTACAATTCTAATAATTTTTTTCTATACGCCCTTGCTTCTGTTTTTTTTCCACTAATCATGAGAATTATATGTATATATTTTGCCTAGATAAGAGAAGAAATGTGGGCTAGAATAAATAAGGATAAAGTCTAATCTTTATCCTACAAACTCCATTTCCCAGCAAGCACCACAGCCTATGAATATGGTCATCTTCTGTAATGGTCGAAATTGGTACTAAACTACTTGCCCATTACCATCAGATCCAGTGTGTCACATGACCATGTCACATGTCACGCATCACTCATACCTGTTATTGTTTACTCCTCGTGAGTTCTCCTATTTAAGATCTGGTTTCTGTGCATTTGTTGTTTGGCCACAACTTCTCTCATAGCCAATCGTGACAATCCTCAATTTAATAAAAGGGGCAAAATGCAATCACAATTGCCCTAAACATTCCAGGATTTTGCGATTTTGCAAAAATTAAAGCAAAATAAAAAAATCTAATTTACAGAATTACCTCAGATTTGGGCAAAGATGTATCATACGACATCATCACAATACGTGTTCTCTCTTTGATTCACATGCATCAAACATAATTACAGTAATCAGCAAAAGTAACTACATATGTCTCTTCACTGATAGTATAAAAAGAAGAATCCTGTGCTTGCACTTTCACCATCTGAAGTATTTTTCTGCACAAAAAAAGCGCAAAAGCCTCTACAAGTTGCATCACAAATTCTGGGAAAAAGACCTGCAGCAAAATGAAGCATTCACAGAAAAAAACCCTGTAAAATCCTGGAGGCACTTAACAATACTAAAACTGTAATTGCTGCACATCATTGCACATTTGACTTCTTATCAGTTTAATGTTCATTAGTTATTTGATATTTATAGTTTTAATAATCAGAACAAAACAAATTCAGATACTCCTATTGTATAATTATTTAAACCATCTGCCTACAACAACAACAACAACAACAACAATAATAATAATAATAATAATAATAATAATAATAATAATAATAATAATAATAATAATAATAATGACCTTATTATTATAAGTTATTGTAAATTATTTCATTTATATTATTCTTTATTCATTATTTATTCCTTCTTTCATCTTCTGTAACTGCTTTATCCGGGTCAGAGTCACAGTGGATCTGGAGCCTGTTCCAGAAATGCTGTGCCAACTATTACTAATTATAATTAAAATAAAATAAAATAAAATAAAATAAAATAAAATAAAATAAAATAAAATAAGAGGAAGAAGAAGAAAGAAGCTCCCAAGGTTTACAAATTTGGAATACAAAACCCACAAAATAAAGCAAGAAAATCACACAGGACAATCAATTAAAGAGCAAAGCAAAGGTCTTCTACAGCTGTTCCCGTGATCAAGTTGCACTGCAAAGCTGCCACAGCCCATGCAACCTACATGGTCACAGCACCACAGAGGCCTGAGCTTCCCCAAGACTGCTCAGCCTGATAGAACCAAACAGCACAAACAGAAAGTTCCAGACTCACCAAGAGTGATCAGTGGACACATTTGTTTTTGTGTCTATGAGCAAATGATTAGCTCCAAGTTTGTTTGTTGCATATTTTCACAATAATGTACAGTAATATCAGTCCCGAGTGCAGTCTTGTACAAAATGGATCAATTCCTATTTCTTTCTCGTTCAAGCTCATTTTTTTGTCTGATATTCTCTTGGGGTGGAGTTGCTGTATTTTGTATATTGGATACCGAATGAGTCCAACTAACTGCATCAGTAAAATGATTGGATCCTGAAAATTGATATTCTAAATAAGCATTGATTTGTACCACCTTGGCAGGCAAATAAGCAGATTTCTTCAAATTCTCGTCGTACTGAATGTACGTATAAAATGATGCCGTATGGTGTAAAGTTGTTGTTGTAAAAAGAACGTAATTTTGCTCCCTTAGGAGAGAATTACTACGCTTCATTATCTTCATTATCAGTTTCTGCTATATTTAGCTCTACTACCTCTATCTGAAATACAGTTGAAAGAATGAATTGCAACACATAGAATTTTAGGGGGAATTGAACTAATCTTTTTACTAGCTTTTTGTGGCTGTTCTCAGGTCTTCACTGCAAGGCAGGCATTTCATCATGATAATTAGATAATTAGGTAATTAGTGATATGAAGGGCTTATGGTGCAAACAGGGGCAATAATATTGAGGGGTGGAGATGTGAATATTCATGCTGGTGGGGTGAGGATACTGGCAGGAGATTAGCAGTGGCTCAATAAGGTAATACAAACAAAAAATATGTCATTTAATTTGAATGTTATTATGTATAAGCTCTATTGCACTGCCCTTCCTCAGAGCTTTTGTGTCTTGTTTGAAAAGCCCTTTAACTTTTGAATGGACATGATTCACACAAATGTTTTTAAGACCATGTTGTATAATTAAGTGACACTCATGGTTCACTTATATAGCATTAGTAGTGCCAAAGGATTTCAGTCAACATAGATGCAGTGTTAATTTTGCAATGGTACAAGGTCTGATACATGTCTCATCAGAGATTTTTTTCATAGAATAAAATACATTTTGTTTTTTTTTATAAATAAATGAATAAAAGGATCGACAGATAGATACCAAAATAAAAATTATACAAATAAATCCATCCAATTTCTGAGCTGCTTATTCAATACAGGGCCTTGAGCCTATCCCAGGGCACTTGGGGCAAGATGCCAAACCAGCACATGGCACACACATACACATATACACACACAAACACACACACACATAGGAAATTAGAGTACCCTGAGGAAACCCCTGAAGCATGGTGGGAAAATGTCACCTCCACACACACAGGACAGAGACAGGAATCAAACCCCACTACCCAGGGCACTACCTTACCCTTTTTGATGCTGCCTGCCTGTGCTCAGAACAATGCTATGGATTATTGCAACAATTGTTGGAAAATCCCTAATAAACACCACACTGAGTTTAAACACTTGCATACTATGGCTACACACTATACACTTCTCCAAGCTTGAAATGCATATCAGTTAGAGCCTACAGGTAGTTTTAATAATTTGTTTAACACAAAAACTCAGCTATTGTTCATTAACTAAGCTTCACATTACTCCATTCACTATATTGTTACACAACACTATCTGACATTATATATTGATGTAATGGGAAAGAATTATTAGTTACTATTTGTCTGTATGAGATCCGAATATATTTAAATGATACAAATGCTTAAATTAGATTGTGTGACTGAAATTATTCATTCCATGATCGACTGACTCCATCAAAGCCAGCTCTGGTATAGAGAAAGCCTGCAATCCAGTGTTTCTGAAAGTTTAAGCTAAAATCTATAACACTGATGTCAGTTATTTGGCTAAAAGCAAAACACAAACATGTTGTTTATTCGATTTACAATCTACATGGGTTTACGCTTGAGATCAAATAATAAGAGTGGTGAGATGACCACATGCATTTCTCTGGTTCTCAAATCTAAAAGTGCAATGAATGGACTTGCATTGGCTTGAATGCATCTGTGTGAGTACTGAGATGTGCTGCGATCATCCTCTTGAGCAGTGGAACATCGTACAATATAGTCAAAACTGCAACATTCGTGAAATGACAAACATTCCATTATTCATTCATTGTCTACCGCTTATCCGATCTACACTCGGGTCACGGGGAGCCTGTGCCTATCTCAGGCGTCATTGGGCATCAAGGCAGGATGCACCCTGGACGGAGTGCCAACCCATCGCAGGGCACACACACACTCTCATTCACTCACACAATCACACACTACAGACAATTTAGAGATGCCAATCAACCTACAATGCATGTCTTTGGACTGGGGGAGGAAACCAGAGTACCCAGAGGAAACCCCCGAGGCACGGGGAGAACATGCAAACTCCACACACACAGCGGAGGCGGGAATTGAACCCCCAACCCTGGAGGTGTGAGGCAAACGTGCTAACCACTAAGCCACCGTGCCCCCCACTTTATTTCCATTATTTCCATTATTTCCATTATTTCCATTATTATTATTATTATTATTTACTTAATTATTATAATTCTAATTAATTATTTTTTAATTGTACCTAAGTAATACGTTTCAGCTAGTTAATAGATTTATTGTTAAGTAGCTAATAAAAGTTAATTAAGCATGTGTTAATGTTATAAGTTCACTGTTTGCACCTGCAACTTCACACTATCTAAAAATTAAAAAACTAACAACTGTTTCTGATAAGACTTGCAATACTAAGGATGTTACTGTTAATTCATTAGCTACACGAATACTACTCATGCTTAACAGACACACCTAAACGATGTGCCCTTATTGTCTTGTTGAAACCTTACTTCGTTAAACCAGTAACAGAAATGGTGTTCAAAACTGTTTGCAAGCCATTTTAACATTTAATGGCTAAAGCTGACTATCCGGAATGAACATTACAGATATCAACAACATATTTTTGAATAGTTGTAATTGCATTCTGACTAGTCAAAATGGCAGTTAGAGATATCTGTCATTTAGTTTTGCCTAGTCACAATGAAAGTTAGGGATATCTGTAATTCAGTTTTGAATAGTCAGAAGTGAGTTACGGATATCTGCAATGACGTCACTGAAAACGATATTCAGCTCGTCACACATTCTTAATGACAATTACAGATATCTATAATTGAGTCTTGCCTAGGCAGAATTAAAGTTACAGATATTCATTGTCTGTACATTCGGGTCACGGGGAGCCTGTGCCTATCTCAGGTGTCATAGGGCATCAAGGCAGGATACACCCTGGACGGAGTGCCAACCCATCGCAGGGCATACACACACACTACAGACAATTTAGAGATGCTAATCAACCTACCATGCATGTCTTTGGACTGGGGGAGGAAACCGGAGTACACCCCCGAGGCACGGGGAGAACATGCAAACTCCACACACACGGCGGAGGCGGGAATCGAACCCCCAACCCTGGAGGTGTGAGGCAAACGTGCTAACCACCAAGCCACCATGCCCCAAGTTACAGATATCGCAAACATTATTTTGACTCGTCAGTATTGTTATGCATAAGGTTGGTCATGCAAAACTTCCCATTGGATATTCGCCTAGCAAACAAATCATTTGAACAGTCTTAGCAGAAGAAATGGCGGTCGCTGTTGTAGACAAAATAATTGCAAAATGCCATGACATAGAACGCGTACACAATCAAGGAATTTGTGGGGAACGAGAGATTTGTTCACTTGAGAGTTGTGGCAGAAATTTACGTCGTATTGAACATTTTTTGTTTCCAGACACACTTGAGGATAGCAAGCCCCTCCTTATATCCGCAACATCATTTGTCTCTAATTTGAGATATCTCTAATCAAAATTCATTTGAATATATCTATAACTTGATAACAGATATCTGATTCTTAATTATGACTATCCATAATTCCGGTTAGAGATATCTACAATTAAATTCTGACTAGTCACAATTCCAGTTCAAGATATCTATAATCTAGTTTTGACTAGTTAAAATAGAATTTAAGATATCTAAAAAAGACATTATAGATATCTTTAATTGAGGGGAGTTGAAGATATCTTGAACTGGAATTGTGACTAGCCAGAATTAAATTGTAGATATCTGTAACCGGAATTATGGATAGTCATTTCACATTGTGGATATCCACAACTGAATTAAAGATATCTGTAAAGGGAAACACAATAGATATGAATGGGAAACGTGACGTCATTCATCCTAGGAAGAATGACGTTGTGGATATCTGAAATGACAATTGTGGATAGGAGGAATGCCATTGTGGATATCTGAAATTCAGTCAAATGTTCAACTGAATTACAGATATCTGTAATACATACCCAGACTAGCCATTAAATGTTAAAACGGCTTGTTTTGAGTTGTCGGAGGCAGATCACCCATGTGTATATTATGACACAGCTGATCTACATTTATTATTATTAACCATTTGTGTTTTATGGTACAGGCTGAATACAGCTGAATTGGGATTTTTAGCTGAGTACGCTACTGCAATGAAGCCAGTTGCAATGGCCCTCAACTTACTCCAAGGGGAATCATCAGTTCATATGGGTTTTCTGCTGTTTTGTAAAACTGATTGTTCAAGAAAGAACATATGACCAAATAGACATTCACATATTGAAGTGCAAACACACATAAACAAGTTCATACACAAACATAATAACAAACACACACTCTGCACACATACCTTCTCTGTTAGCTTGTTTAAATGCAGATGCTGACAAGTTTGTGTTGTGAATGTGAAAATAAATACAGTTAAACGTTAGAAAAACATCTGGGTGTGTTTGATATTTTATTGTAAATGACAGGTTATGTGATGTTAATGTGCCCATCACTGGACTGAGATAGGCTACTTTACTTCAACCTATGTTTTATATAAGCAGAACAAAGAGACTTTCAATGAGAGTTGCGTGAAAGCTCTCCAAGTAGTTTGAAATTCTGGGTTTTTGCTTCATATCAATCAGATCAGAAGTAACTAGTAACTAGCTATTTGAGTAGTTTTTTACTCTGATACTTTTTTACTTTTACTCAAGTAACTATTAAGATTTTTACTTTTACTTTTACTTGAGTAAATATTTCCATAAGTACTTGTAATTTTACTTGAGTACCGATTTTGGATACGCTACCAACCTCTGATCCTGGTCAGGGTCGGGGTGGATCCGATTCCTATCCTGGGAACACCTGCCATCCACATGACAATCACTGAATAAAAAACCTTCCCTCATTTCCTGTCACAATATACCTCAGTGTGATATTACTGTAAGATTCAGTAGCACCAGAATAAATTTGAGGTCACAATCATTTTTTCTATTTGTGTAAACTACATCACAGTTCCACTAAATTACATGCTCAGGTGCTTAACTGAATTGAAAGAGAGACTCGTAATAAGCCCAAGAGCTAATGTGTAGAAAACAAACACCACACACACTGATACATGCACACACCCATATACACAACTTAACTGTAATGAACTTACATATATGAGAAAACTGTCATTTAGGATCAGTGTATTAAAGTAAGACTTCATATTGTGTAGCTACTTTTGCTGAATATATTATATCCTGCTAGACAGACTAATAGCTAGAATTTCAGAATGCATGCAAAGGAAATCTAATAAATATTTATGAACACAAGACTACACCATAAAGAGAAAGAGGAAGTAATGTTTTATCCAAATTATCTCTGACAGTGTCACTTGAATTGAGCTTCTTTGAGAACAGAGCTTTCATAAATACTTTTCTCAATAAGCTATCATGGTTCTCCAGAAAAAAAATAAAAAAGAAATACTCAAAAAGCCATTATATGGATTGAAATATCTCATTTAGAAGCATGGAATTACAAATACACAAACATACAGGGTACAGAGCTGATATTTTATGGATGCACATAGTTTAAAACTTGAAAACATGACATGAAATCATAAATGCTTTCATACCTAATGATGCTATAACATCTTATTAATCCACACCAATGTACTGAAGTAGTATTCAGCTTGCAGTGTACATCTCCACCATTCATGAAGTCATCAATAAAAAAAACACTAGCAACACAAACACATTACCTTACAATAGGCTTTCTCCATGAAAATGCTATCTACTATTCTTTGTGCATTTGACTGAAAGAAATCTATTATCTCAGCTCCTTCACGTCTTCATGCTTCTCGCTCTGAGTGTGTGAGAGGTTCGCTGTTAACTGTTGACCCATGGTTTTATCACTAAAGTCCACAGGTTTTCAGTAGAGTATAAATCCACAGACTGTAGGCTCCATTTACACAAACATAATTTACTCTTTAACACCCACATGTTACTAAGTCAGTTGTGTGCAAGCTGTTTGGTTTTTTTTTTGTTTAGATACTTTTACTATTTCAGAGTCATAAATTAATGCAGGTGGTGTGATATTGAAAATCTGCAATAGGATTTTTTAAATCAATTTCGGTACAAAATATACAGTATGTGTGTGTGTGTTACAGCCTCACAAACCCTGTCTAAGAGCAGAAGCATGGGTTAAATGATATGCCCTGTCATGAATCAGAGTTATTAAAAAAAAAAAAAATCTTGTTTTGATTATAATTCCACTATCCAGTACCAAACAGAAGATGGGTCTGATTTGAGTCTGATTCTTCCCATGGATTCTTCTTCATGTTGTCTCAAGCAGTTTTACTTTTACTTAGTCATCTCTGGATGTAAATATAATGCTGTGTTTGACTAACCTTTGTCTGTATTATAACTAATAATATCTGAACAGCTGAGTCACTGGCTGTCTTCAAAACAACGGCGCCCAAAGACCTACCTCTTCCTGAAGTACTTAAACTAATACTTAAAAAGTAATTAATTAATTAATTAATTCACTAATTAGTTGAATATCTTGATGTGTTTTTCTTGCTGCGAGACTGCTGGTAATTCTTAGACCATGACCTAGTGAAATGTTCCTAGTGGCAGGAACTACTGGGACAGTTCCCTGCTAGACCACCAGAGGGGGAGCTATCAGGTGTATTGCTACACCTTGTTGAATGTCATGTTATTATGTCACATGTGTTATCACCTGTTTCTAATTATTCCTAATATGTTGCCCTATTTATACCTGCCCTTTTGTATTTGTCTTTGCCAAGTCATTTTTCAATGTCGTGGTCGGTTTTTTTTGTTCTCAGTTGTTTTTGCTCATGTTGTGCCTTTTGTTTCAGTGATGCCTTTATGTCTTCAGGTATTTATTGCATGTTTAAGTTACGTTGTGTTGTTAGTGTCATTTTAAGTTAATAAAAACAACGACTGTTTATTGGATCTGATTTGTGGCGTCTTTTCAAAATCGTGACAAATAGCATCGATAAAAACTGTCGCTCTCGGTAAGGATGTCTGCTAAATTTTGTAAATGTTAAGGTAAATGTAAATAAATTAAATATATGGCAGGGGTGTTTAGGGGGATGACTCTAGGATTTAGAATCCATGGTGTTCCTTACTCTTGGTTATAGCAAACATTGTTGTACACAAAAACAACTAAAACACCCTTTCTATACTAACCCTAACCCTAACCCTAAAAAAAGATATTTAATGAAATATGTTCATATTTAGCTAGACTTAATATTTGTGACAGACATAACCAAAGGAAATATGCACATTAGACAAAAAACACAAAAGACTGTACACAATCACATTATCTTATGCTTATTCATTCATTCATTCATTGTCTACCTCTTATCCGATCTATTCTTGGGTCACGGGGAGCCTGTGCCTATCTCAGGCGTCATTGGGCATCAAGGCAGGATACATCCTGGACGGAGTGCCAACCCATCACAGGGCACACACACACTCTCATTCACTCACGCAATCACACGCTACGGACAATTTAGAGATGCCAATCAACCTACAATGCATGTCTTTGGACCGGGGGAGGATATCTTATGCTTATTCCGATATCTAATACACATGCTGAAATGGAACAAGCAGAGTGCCATTCAGAACAATAAGTGAAATTGAATATAATCACCTGCTCTCTATGTGTCAGCCTTACCTGTTACATGCCTGACTATTTATTGCTGAACTTATGATTTGGCAACTCCTTGGAAACTGGAAAGAAATGTGTATCTGAATAAACTACCACAAGTTGACAAGTGGGAACTTCAAGGTGCAGCTGGTTAAGTAACATGCACTAAAACATTATTTTTAGTTTTATATGTGTAGTTATATTCAAGGAAGGAAGAAGTATTGAGAAATTTTACTTTATTGAAAGTACTGATGTGTTAAATTTTCACTTAATTAAAAGTTGACTAAAAAGTGTACTCAAGTGATAGTAAAAAGTTCTTACATTTAAATGTACGCAAGTATTGAAAGATGTTGTTGCTGTAACTCTCAACTACAGCAGATCGTCCAATACATATATTTGAGTTGGCACAGGTTTTACACCGGATGCCCTTCCTGACACAACCCTCCCATTTTATCCAGGGCTGGGAGTTAACCCCTCAGTGGCTCGATATGTTCCCTGCTCTGGAATTGAGCCTAGCCCATGGTGGTGAGAGTGGTAGATTGGTTGATGCACAGACAGATACATACAACATTTAACACTTACCCACAACCCCCCTCTCTTCATTATAAAGCAAATTGCATAAATACTTTTCAGCTCAGTTGAGTATCACACCCTCTAGTTTGTCTTTAAACTTTCCAGTGTTATCTTGATTGTTGTCATGGTCAACATATTGAAAATGTCTTTACAAATTAATGTTGTAAACTATTTACAAAGTATATTAAAGTTTTAAAAAAAAATTTTGGTATCTGGTATCAAAGCTAAATCAGACAGAGTTGCTAACACATACTATAACAGAGTAATCTATAGTAGAGATAGTAGAGTATTAGACTGTGCTATTTGGGAAATTTCAAATTCCCCACAAAACCTTAAAAAAATTCCTCTATTTCTTTTCTATTGAATTATTTTCAAATGTCTAACAAATAAGTAACTATCAAAAAACATTATTTCAACTAAAATATATGAGTTATTGGATTTCTTAAATAAACAATTGTGCTTATGAGCATCAAAATCGAGCAAATAATAAATTCTCATTCTGCAAAAGATAACATAAAAGTAGCATGCTACTGTTTGTTTGGGACTCAAAGCCTCACCTACTGGCCAGAATATACTGTATATGGCCACATCTGTTGTTTTTTTCCAGAGGAAATAAAACCCTTAGACTCGCTACTGCCTTAACATGCTTGTCCTGCAGGGTCTGCAACACCAAAAGGTCAGTTTAGATCGGAAAATTCTGAACTAAACCACCAGTGTTTGCTTTTAGCCTACTGAAAAGCAGATGAAACAGTTATTGATTGTAACTGTTATGTATCCTTAAAAATGGCATTTTAAGGAGTTGAAAATTGCTTTCTGCTTCCAGAAAATATTGGAATGGTCTGTTAAAGGCATTGCTTATGACATGGCAAGTCATATGACATGATTCGACTGACTTACACAACACCTGCAGATCAGCTGAGAGGACTAACTTCCTGACTGTTATCAGCCTGTTAGTGCCTCAGTTCACTTCACCGGTGGAGAAGCTGCAGCCATGGTGCAGAAATATCAGTCACCGGTACGGGTCTACAAGCACCCCTTTGAACTTATAATGGTGGTAAGTGCAGTTTTGTATGATTAGGTGTGTGTTTGTGTGTGCAGGAAAATGTTTACCTGAAATGTACCTATAAATGTATGTGTGTGTGTACAATAGTGTTGAAGGTAGCAGTTGAATTACAAATTTAATGTGCTGTTTTTTCTAATTCATTTCACTCTTTTTCATTTGACTCATCTGTGTAGTTCATTGGTGCACTTTGTAAAACTCTTACGAAACAGGAACTAACCTAGAGTCTGTTCCCAGCTATATTCTGTAAAAAATCATCTCTCTGTCACGTTATGGTGCTTCTTTCAATGGCTTTTTATGGTCTTCTCTTTGCCAAGTAATTGGATCGGTTCCAATTTGAGTGAATATTTAACCCGAGCACCTCTAATATCTGCCATGCGAGAAGTGGTTAAACTCTGCTCTGGGTTCAGCATACAGCCTGGTGAAATGCATATCGAACAAATCTTTTTCTTATTTTTTTTAACTCAGGAGTTACAGTATATAGACCATTTAATATTAAACTCTTGGCAGACATTTAGAAATGGAAGTATGAGGCATGTGCATATGATGTAATGTGGTGTTATATATTGAAATATTCGAAATGCAGGATAATTCTATTATCTGTTAGGTGGCTTTTTTATAAAGTCCTATTTGTTAGGCGGAATCAGGACATTTGTCTTCTAAGCTTCCTTATTTAAGAGAAATTTTATTACAATGCAGCACTCTGTGTGTTACTTGGCAAAGACACTATCATATTTCGTTTCACAGTAATAGGGTTTAATGAAAGTTAAAAACCATGGTAGGTAGAATTATGTCTTCAATCCAGTCCCTTAGGGAAGCTGTTAACCATGATTAAAGGCAATGTCTGTAATAAAAGTGCAATTCCACAAATACTTTATAATAACTAAGTAGACAACAGAGATGCTTGGACGTTTGTAAATGACTTTTGTGTAAATTTATACCAGGCAGCCTGACCATATAATACGACACTCTCGCCTACAGATTGTCTATTTGGAGATGAATTTACAGTCTTAAAACATCTGACTAGTTCAGTCTCAATCACTCCTAAATTTCCTTGAAATCACCCACTTTCAATATGAAAATAAATGCATACATTTGGTGCCTGCATTGCAGGGTTTAAATGGTTCAAAGTCTGAAAGTGACAAATATTACACTAGTATCCAAATGTCACACTCTAATAATATGTTGGTTGTGGCAAAGGTGGGTGCAAGTACATTCAATTTATTTTATAAAGAACAGAAACCGATGCAAAACAAAGACTATGAGCGAGATTTTGGTGCACACACAACAAATACAATAGTATCAACAAAAGCTTGCCAAAGAAAGCCACAGAAATCAGAGTTCTAATGAGGAGTAAAATGAAACAGGTTCAGGTGATCAGTGACATGTGACATGGTCATCTGACTTGCTTTGGCTGAAGGGTTATGTATTTCAGCACCAATTTCAGGCCATGATTATTTCTATAAAATGATCCAAAGTTGTATTGTCTATACATGTGTACTTGACCAGACTCAGCAAAGTCGTCTCTGGAAATATACAGGAAATTAATGAGCGATAACATTATTTCAGTTTGGACTCAAATGGTCAAGTAGTAGTAAGGTTTATTTTAGCAGGATAAAACTCACTGAGATAAAGTCTCTTTTACAAAAGGGACCTGACCAAGAATGCTACAAAAGACACAGCAATAATTAACAGAAAGTTACAAAAAAATAATAATACAGTGAAGTATTTCAGAAGCAACTTTCAAAATGACTATGCTCAAAGTTACAGATGCATGCCAAAAATCTAACCAGAAAATGGTACACAGTAAGTGTTAAGTCTTCCTGTAATTTGTTTTATGTTGTTGGGGCTTCTCATTTAACCTCCCAAGACCCGAGCTTTGGTTTGGATCCATTTTAGATTTCTTCTAGCTATTTGGGGTTAGGAGGAACCAATAAAAAACACCAGATGGCAGTGTAAGTGTCCACATTTGTGTACAACAGGTTCCAGTTACAAAGAATGAAGTATTATGGTGCACACAACCAAAAATGTGATGTCCACGTATGTGGATGCCAGGTTGTAGGAGGCTACAACCCTTTTTCACCATTTTTCACCAGCTCAGTCGTAACACAGAGAACAGCAAAACATAAGGTTAACCGTCAGAAGGTTGGGGGTTCAAGCCCCAGCACTGCCAAGCTGCCTATTCTGGGCCCTTAAGCAAGGCCCTTAACCATTTCTGCTTGCTTTATTATGGCTGACCCTGTGTCCTGACCCCGACCTCCTAAGATGGGGGATGTGAAAGAAAGCCTTTCAATGTGCTATAATGTATATGTGACAAATGCAGCCTTCTTTAATTTGCATCCATATAAATTTTTCTTGATAAAAACCGATTAGCTTCAGCTAATCAAATATAATAAACAAACCTTTGTTTTATTTTCCTGTCTAACTTACACTGAAATAGCTGAAGGATAAGCCTGATCATGCACAATGCTCAATGCACAATGGCTAGCACAAAGCCAGGGTTTGACCCTAACAATAAATTACTGACACCAAAGCCATTTTAGTTTGTTACTGAGGAACGTGAGAAAATTCCTCTTGGTGACACATATGAATATGAAGGTTTTTTCCAGGTCATTATAATTGTATTCAAATATTTTAGTATTTTAAATAGTAATGAAGGTTTGGTTCATGAAGACCTCAGTGTAAAAATGTTCACGGCTTGACCTAATGTAAGGACACCTCTAGCGCGAGTCGTGACACCTAACCCAAGTGCCATGGTCCATGCCATGGCTGTCAAACTTCTTTTAGGTAACAGGCCAAATTACCCAATTAGTCCAAAGTGAAAGATCAAGCAAGTCAGTTTGTAGACCAATAACACATCAGCGACTCCTCCTAATTGTCTTCATTAATCACTGTTTATCTAAAAGTTTCAATCTAAGTGCACAAACAGAAATAAACAAAAGACTACAAACTTCTATTTACCATAAATCATCATATATCTGAGAACGGCTTTGATGCTGTTGCTGTTTCATCAGCAATCAGGTAGCACATTTAACAGCTGCATTACTGAGGTCCCAGCTATGATTATCAACTGACTGCTGTTTCTTCAACCCCACCAGCAAAATTGCAAATTGTTGTATTTTTCAGCATGAGGAGTCTGATAATGGTGCTAAATATTCTTTCAGCATCGCTCTGGGCTATAAACAAATTAAACACACTAGTTTTCCTCTTATCTCAGTGTTGGAACTGGGACATTTTTCTTGGAAAACTTGACATTCTCTGTCCACTTTATTTTTCCTTAGGAAAGAGATATGTTTTGAACAACGAATTCTTCACTTGCCATTGAAGATTTAAAGATTATTACATTTTGTCAGTTGCTACATTTATGGCTCTGAGTTTATTGCTCTGTTTTATCCCCTAGTGGAATAACAGAAACTAGAGTTGTGTCCCAAATGATGTTATACAAACTATGTATTCACATTTGTACTGTGTGAATGAAGGGTAGTATCAGCTCAAATCGATTGCAAATGATGTCAAACAAATTAAATTTCTGTCTAAAAAATCTGAAAAATAAATCACACAAATATATAATGTAATGTTAAAATACATTTATAAGACGTCTTGTCCATTGGCGTGTCATCAGCCGTCAGTGCCATGTGGCTTCACCCCTCTTCCACTACGTCAACTGTGCATGACTTCGTTTTTTCAGGTACACTTCTTTTTTCTTTCACTACTTACACTATTCATATTACAAAATGGCATAGACTAGTGCATAAGTACACCACTTGGGACCCACATTAGGTCTTTTTTTTTTAGAATCTTTCCAACCAATTATGAACATTTTCACTTAGAAAACACTCTAAATTAATTTGTTGAATCCTTATCTGGTTGGTCTCAGTTTGTGGGCTGTATATTTGACAGCTCTGGTCTATGTGCTTGTGTGTGTGCTTGTGTGTGTGTGTGTGTGTACTTGGAATCATGTGCTCTAATATTACCAAACACAACAAATGTCTTGATAAGCAAATTGTGAGTAGGGGATTTTACATAGCTGACAACTGGCTCTCCTTTAATTCTGAATTATTTAGATATATTTTAAAACCACTTTGGTTAAATTCAATGGGAAATGTGGCTATTATCTCAAATGCTGTTGTCAAAATCTGTGGCTCTGTTTGACATTCTCTATCTGGCTCTTTAGATGTTTCTGAGCACTTTACAAATGGTGCTGGTGTAATAAAGTACCACATTGTTCTGCATGGCATGGTAACTAGGAGTTTTACAATACATTATTTACATTTTACAGAATTTAGTAGACACCCTTATCCAGAGCCACTTACATTTTGTGTCATTTTATACTGCTGAGCAATTGGGGGTTACGGGCTTTGCTCAAGGGCCCAGCATTGGCAGCTTGGTCGACCTGGTATTCAGGCTCACAACCTTAAAATCAGTAGTCCAGCACCTTAACCACTAAACTATCACACACCCCATTATATTACATGACAAATGAGCAAGGGAAAATATATAGTGATACAAACAATAAAATGTATTCCTCAGACAGTCAGGGAGTGAACTCCAGCTGGTAGATTCTGGCTATGCTTATAAGAACATGTCCATTTGATTGTTCTTTTCACACCACACTGCACAGCAGGCTGTTTCGCTGAATATCTCAAACAACTGCCTTCTTTCTCAATGTGCTGTCTGTATTTACTGGCACTTCATGTGGTTATGAATTCAGCTTTGTTATTATATTACCATATCTGCTATTACTTGTCTAGTCTTGTTACATGTGTTGAACAATTCCTTTTGTAAAATGACTTCAGTGACATCATCATTACAGCTTCAGCACAGCATACTTGAGACAGTGTTTACTCCAAGAAAGTTTTTATAGCAGCTGTGATTCGAAGCAAGGTGTTGTCCATCTTGACAAGCAGTAGTGTTCCGTATTGACTGCAGCTAAATTGATGACCGAGGCTGTTAGGCTGTTAGGTGACAACTTGGAAATAAACTGATGTTTTTTGGCTGGATTGTATAAATATGTAATGGCTGTTCAGATTCACAGAAGGTGTTGTTAGATGAAGTCAGCACACTCCAATGTCACTACACCTTAAATCAAACTATAGACCTCATGCTGAGTCCGTGTGTCAAGGGGCAGAGATTTTCAAATCACGCCTTATAAATTCTCTTTAGAGAGTGCCTGCGTCTGTATGAGTCAGCTAAGTTCAGCATCTAGGAAATTTATGTGTTTACACTTCTAAACTAATCCACACAGCCCGCCCCAAGACAGTTAATTTTTCGTTATCCTGCAGTTCCTAAAAGCACTGAGATAGCTAATCACAGATCTGCTGCTCTAATGGGAAGAGAAAAGATTAAAAATGTAGATTATAGAGGCTACAGGGAATATCTGTGGAATAGAAACAAATGAATTTATCCTGAACAACAAATAAAAAAAATTAAAAAAAAACATTTAATTGAGACATTAATAGCCGAAGAAAGACTCAATGAATCTTACACATTTTGGTAGTGTACTGGTGTACATATTCATGCCACCATTAATACTCATGACATACGTCATTCAAATCATAATTCATATTACTTCTAGGGGGCAGTAGCATTAAAGAGATCTAAATAATTAATTGGAGCTTAAACCACAGCACCAGTGAATATTCTGATTAGTCAGAAGGTGCCCATTATTTTCCTATGAGAGCATGGCATTTGGCTGTTGTGCCTGCCACACAACAAATCACAGGTTTATATTAATGCTTTAATAATACATTATCATTTCTAGAGTAAATATGTGTATATTGTGGATGCTTTTGCATACAGATCAACAACAGGGAAAAAACAAAGAGAGAATGTTGAAAGAATGGTTGCTTATAGTTGTTATTACAGAAGTGATAAATAACATGTTTCCTGGACTTTCTGTAACACTCAATGTCACTATAATTGGAGGAGAAAGTACAGAGTGTGATTCTGTATTATTAAGAAAAAAGGTTAATGTTGGTAAATTGTTGATATAAGATAAATAAAATGAATAAAATAATAAAATACCTTAATTGGTACATGGAATATGCTGTGTCACCACTACAGGGTTGAGTTGGACAAGAATTAAATAACACATTGAAATACAGATTGCATTCAAGTGAATCTCTTACAATCTCTTATTGCAAACCCTTTCTGTCTACACCAACACATTTTCCAATATTGCATGCTAGAAAAGACGAACCTTTCTGTGAACATTGATTCTGTACAGCATGTGGGTGTATGAGAGATAGACAGACAGAGGGTATAAGGGGTGGAATAGCTAACCAGTCACGCGAAATGTCTCAAAATGTCTCACTGATTGATCAGACTGCAGTCTGACCTGCCAAAAAGGTCAGGAGAGTTACAGTTTAGTCCAGGAAAAGTGTGCAAAAAAGTTGCTTCAGAATTGCACAGATATTGCAATAGACACTGCTCTATACTTTGCCCCTTTACTATTATAGACAGCACAGAATTTTGTTCAGTAAGATAGGGGTCGTTAGGGTCAGAGCAGAAGAATTGTATTGTGTATGTCTTATGTATATCTGCAGTCAGCCTACAAAGCAAGACTCTGCAGTTTAATGAAAGCCTTGGGGTAAATATTGACAGAGACAGCATGAGTGATTGCCTTATTCATTTAAGCTGTAGAAGCAGCTATAGAAAATAACCTTTTGAAGCTTCATACTGCTGTTACATTTGACATGTTCGAAGTTTAAAGTGAATTCGGATATTAAGAGACCAAAACAGACAGACAGACAAACAAACAAATAAATAAAGACTGCATGCTTTCTCACAGGCCTATGAGCGAAGATTCCCAACCTGCCCCCTCATCCCCATTTTTGTGCACAGCGACATCACCAGCGAGAGCCAGAGCGAAGATGGAGAAACTCACGTAATCGAACGAAGGTGTGCTCTTGATGTGGATGCCCCTCGACTGTTGAAAAGGGTAATTCTGTTCCCAAAATAACAGCCTTCATAAGCTAAGGGCAGATTTTCACTCTAATTTTTGCATTATAACATATTGTTCGTACAATAGAACAACTTTAGTCCACTATCTACTAGTGGACTATAAATTTAGTCCACTATCAATTTGATTAATAGTGAAATAATGACAATAATGAGACACACCCTACATGTAGCAAATAAACACACAAAAAAATTGAGGTTACAACAGGAATTTTCAGATATTTCATCACTGGTTGTCACGAGAGAGAGACTGAGACAGATGCAGTTGAGATAGTTTTAATGACACAACAGCAACAAATTCAAATTCAAGGTCAGTACAGCCGGTACAGGTCAGGTGATCAGCAAACAGCATGAACAGGCCAAAAACTGTAATCACAAACCAAAGACAAGATCAACACAAGACAAAGAATGGTAGAGTGAAATGGCTTGGTATCTACAGGTATAAAACACTGAGCATGCATTTCACGAGTGAAGTGAGAATAAGAGTAAATACAAATACACAGTATTTTTTTGATCAGCACCTGGAGTGCTTTAACTGAACTGTAGTCAGTGCTGCATACACTGTGTGGTGTCAGTTCTTTCACTCTTTCAGTTTGCATAAAGATAACTGAACATTACTCTGCTCTATATTATTGAATTATTCATATAGTATTTAATTAGTTATGTAGTTAAATAAAACTAAAGCTACTGCTAGCTTCAACAAAACTGTCAGGTATAGCTATTTTTGTAGCTCCTCACCATTCTATAGCTGCAGTTTTACATTTGATAGTTTGGTTTTAAAATACTGTGTATCTTGTGTGGTACTCGAAAAGCTCATCATTAGTGACCCCATTGTGTGTTTTGGGACTTTCAACATCACACATTCTCACCTCGGAGACTGAGTGGTTTTCAGGCCCTGACTGGTTTCCACATAGCTTATATTCTACAGATTACCCTGTTCATCCTTCAGCCTTGCTAAGATGTTGCAACCAGAACCATATAGGCCATATAGGCCTTCTCAGCTATAGCAAGCCTATTAAGGCCTAAATTCACAACAATTTCTGATATTTAATTATGAATTATTGATTTTGTGATTTACTGTATGAGTAAATTCAATATTTATTATTTATTCCTTTGTATCCTTTGTCTGGTTTTGTATTTTATTGTACTTTATTGATGACTTGTACACACATTGAGCTATACTGGCTTCAAATTCCATCAGCACTGTTACATGGCCATAAACAGTCCTAAATTTGAAATCTTCAATACCTACAGATAGCAGGAGTCGAATACCTGTACTTTGTGCAGAAAAACACACTGGATCGGCGACAGAGGAGTCTGCATATCGAGACCTTTAATGAATCCTTTTCCACCAGGGTGATCGTCAAAGAGCAGTGCAGCTACACGGTCAGGAACACACACTACACTGGTTAAATGACATCAAATCAATTATGAGACAGTGAAGCTTTTAGAGGACATTTTGCTATGATAAATCTCGAAGAAAGCTCAAATTTACCTTTATTAATTAATTTGCAAGTCTAATAGTGTAGTAATGATAACTTATATCATCTGTCTACATCCAATAATCTCTCCACAGGTGCACCCAGAAAATGAAGATTGGACATGTTTTGAGCAGTCAGCCAGTATGGACATAAAGTCTTTCTTTGGATTTGAGAGTACAGCAGAGAAGATTGCTATGAGGCAGTATGCTTCTAGTATTAAAAAGGTGTGTATGTGTGTGTGTGTGTGTGTGTGTGTGTGTGTGTGTGTGTGTATGTGTGTGTGTGTTTATATATCCTGGTAGGGCCCAAAAAAAAAATAGGTATACCTGACAGTTTTGTTTAAAGAGAGAGAGCGAGAGAGAGAGAGAGAGAGAGAGAGAGAGAGAGAGAGAGAGAGAGAGAGAGAAAAGGGTTTTTATGTAATATAATAAAGAAAGATTTTCACTAAGATCAGTGTTAGTAGCTCCTATGGCATTTTTTAAAAAAAAATAGCTTCCTTTGTTGGTATTGAGTGACACACAAATGATTAGCTGGAGATGTCTGGTGTGTTGCTCAGTCATGACATTTACAAAACAGTTCTCGAACATTGCTTTGTAAGCCATCCATTCCAGTAAAAGCGAGTGAGAAATGTTTGCGATGTTAGGTGTTTTTAGTTTGCTTTCTACATTCATGTTTCTTTTTTGTATTAAAGATGTACAGAAATCCTGCTTTGTCTCACCAAATTCCGTAGGGCAAGGAGATTATTGAATATTACCTCAGAGAACTAGAATCAGAGGGTATAACTCATATACCTCGCTGGACTCCTCCTTCCACCACCACAGCATCGCCCAAGCTAACAGTCAACTTAGCCGCCATTCTTACACCCAGCAGCATCAAAGAAGACTGTGAAAGAGTCCACAGTGACCTTACAGAGAGCATGCCTGCTTCTGTAGAAGGTAGACAAACAGTGCATTCCATATTTTCATTTGGTGAATAAAAACCAGTCTGTATTTCATATTTCATTTCACTTCATTTGACCAAATGGGCTTGACAATAATAAAATCAAACTAAAAAAAAAATGCCTTCTGTCAATAGCGAATAGTGTAGTTATAATAAATGTCTGACTTTGTATTATGACTGCTGCAGATAAGTTAGATGCAGATTACATCAGACACTATCTAGGAGAGCTGAGCCCTCTGAATGAGAGTTGCTTCATCCGCCTACGGCAGTGGCTGCAGGAGACACAAAAGGGAAAGGTAAGGAAAGATGACAATCACACAACTTTTAGCTGTGTGCACACTGCACAAACACGGCATAACTGGTGCTTATTAAGTATAATAAAAGCCCAGAAAATTAATATACTCTATAAAATACATATGGTGGACACAAGATAAGCATTATGACATTAAAATAACTCAAAAACATTAAAATTAAAATAAAATGCAGATCATTTTCTTGACCAGAATCTGTTTCAGCAGGGAGGAGTCTATTTATATCTAGTTAGTACTAAACATTTTTCTGGAGTAAGGGAGGGAGGGGTGTTGGGATTATTAGAGAGGCAACTGGGATGAGTAAAAAGGAGAGGGATTTTGGATGAAAGGGGAAGGGGCTAGATTGGGATTAGTGAATAAGATTAGTGAATGGATTTGGGAGTGAGGGTTTGGGATTAATAGCAAGTCAGCTCATCTTTTAAGGGAGGGGATTGGTTGACTGGGAAAGAAACAAAGGTGGCAAGGCTGCAGACCAAAGAACAAAGGGGTTTAATCTTATGACCTCCTGCCTGAAGTAAAAAGTAAAAGGAGAGGGATTTTGTGAATAACAATGGAATATGTGAGGCAAGGGTTGGGATCAATAGAAGAGATGACTGGGATGGATGGTTGTGGAATAAGATGAGGGGAAGGAATAAAAAGGCAGGGGATTGGGATGAGTATAGAGAGATGAGATATGTGATTGATGATTTGGAAAGAATGAGGAACAAGATGGATGCATAGGCAAGAAGATCTGGATGAATGGGGTGGATATTAAAATTGGGATGAGTACGAGGGAGCAATTCAGATGAATAAGGGGAAGGATCATTTCATCTATAGTCTCATCTCAGCCTTACCATTACACATCCAATCCCTCTTCATTCATTTGAACCATTTACATTACATTTTACATTCATGGCAGACGATCTTATCCAGAGCGACTTACAATTGAGCAACTGAGGGTTAAGGTCCTTGCTCAGGGGCTCAACAGTGGCAGCTTGGTGGTCCTGGGATTTGAACTCACAACCCTCAGATCAGTAGTCTAACACCTTAACCTCAGAGTTACCACGTCTCACAGTACCCCCTTCTCTTATTCATCCCACCCCCTCCCTCAGTCAACCCATCCTTGAAGGACGACTAAAAAGGAGATGGATTTGGAAGCGAGGATTTGGGATGAATAGCGCATCAACCCATCTTTAAAGGGAGGGGGTTGGTTAATTGAGGAAAGGGAGTGGGATCAGTAGCCCAAAGATGAGTAGGGAATGGGTCGGGATGAAGGGAAAGGTGGCTGCAAGAAAGGTGTCAAGGCTGCAGACCACAGAACAAGAAGTTGCTTTCGGCTGCTCCCTGTTCGGGGTCGCCACAGCGGACCAACTGGTCCGCACAACAACCTGGCAAATGTTTTACGCCGGATGCCCTTCCTGACGCAACCCTCCCATTTTTCCGGGCTTGGGACCGGCACAGGACACACGGGTTTAAACATATGAACTCCTGCCTGAAGGCTTCCTGGATGTACTCCTCCATAACAGGAGTGAACAAAAGAAGAGAAGAGTAGAGTAGTGCCAGATGGAAGCAGGTCAGTAATGCAGTTCCAGGGGCTGTGCATTGGGACATTTCTATTTCAATAGTTTGTTGTTTTTTAAATTCTAAAGGGAAAATCTCTTTTTAATGGGATGAGTTTCTCAATCTATTAAATGTGGATTTAGCCTTATACTGCTCTTCCCTTTGTTCATCTGTCACAGCTCCCTAAAGACCAGCATGTGCTGCGGTTTCTGCGCTCACGGGACTTTAATGTAGAGAAAGCTCGAGAGGCATTGTGCCATACACTCTCTTGGAGGAAGCAGCACCAGGTGGATTTCCTGCTGGACTCAAGGAAGTGTCCACAACTGTTATGTGACTACTACACAGGGGGATGGCACTATCATGACAAAGGCATGAAGGCTTAAGACCTTTTGGATGACAGTATCTAAACATTTTGATAAATTATTTTGGAACACTATTTTAAAAAATGCAGTGGCCTCAAAATTCATAAAGATGTGTAGACTAACCCTACAAGAATTCTATAAAGGATTTAGAAAATATCCAATATCTTTAGAAAATCCTTCCCACATACACTATATTGCCAAAAGTTTTGGGACACCCCTCTAAGTTATTGAGTTCTTGTGTTGTTTTTCAGGGTCCCTTAGTTACAATGAAAGGAACTCTTAATGCTTCAGCATACCAAGACATTTTGGACAATTTTATGCTCCCAACTTTGTGTGAACAGTTTGGGGATGTTCCCTTCCTGTTCCAACATGACTGCGAACCAGTGCACAAAGCAAGGTCCATGAATACTTGGATGAGCGAGTTTGGTGTGGAGGAACTCCCCAAATTGTTCCCACAAAGTTGGGAGCATGAAATTGTCCAATATCTCTTGGTATGCTGAAGCATTAAGTGTTCCTTTAACTTGAACTAAGGGGCCAAGCCCAACCCCTGTAAAACAACACCTGAATTCAATGATTTGGAGGGGTGTCCCAAAACCTTTGGTAATATAGTGTATGTTAATCCCAAATCCCAAATTCAAATTAATCTTATGTGTACATCTCTGTGTGCCAGATGAGAGAGATAAATCATGACTTTCATCTATCATACATTCCCCAAAAAACTAGAATCTTTAACTGTAATCTAGATTTTTTCTCCACTATATAGTAACACTTTTTACTATTTCACTCCCATTTGTTCACACTTTCACACTCTCTGATTGGCAGTAACTGCTGTCTGCCACCATGTCTGAACTATTGTATGATATATGAATACAAATTTCCTGTCAAAACTGAGCCATTAGTGAATTAACTTAAATTAAAATTAAATTAGATTGAATGAAATAAAATTAAATAATGTACTAATGCATGCTTTCTTCATTTCATTACACTTTTGCATTTGGAAATTGACCAGTTCCTGCCCACTAGCTAGAATTTGATGCCCGCATGAAAATGATAGCCTTGTATGTGTTTCCTGTGATACAAGTTAGGCCACGTTCAGTGTTCTTTTAATTGCTTCCCATGCTACATTACAGGACAGCTGAACACACCTGGAGGAAAGCATTATTTTCCTCATGAGCTTACATACATGTGCTTTTACACACCCAAGGTTGACTTGTATCACTCTGATTGACAAGGCAGAGAGTATGCCATTCCTCCTACCCAGAGCATGTATATCAATGTTTATTCTCTAGGACTCTTCACACACTCACTAAGGTTACATTGGCACTAACTAAAATTCCCCGGCAGAATGAAAGAACAAAGAGCCAATATTTTATTCACATACATATTCAGAAAAGAGAGAACAATATTTTATTGTTATATATGTATTACATACATATTCAAGATTGCAGCACTGCTTAATAAATAAGGTATCTTTCTGTGGTCTTATGCATAGAGTAGCATCTAGTAGTATCACCATGCTGAACCACATACAAATAAGCAAAAATATAGATCAGTCTTTGAAAGAAATCTAATAAACTAGATGAAAATGTATGGGAAACTAATTTTGTGAAGAACAAAGAGAAATGAGTGTTTCTGTTTATATGTTATGTAGATGGCCTGCCTCTCTATATCTTACGTCTTGGGCAAATGGACACCAAAGGACTTGTGCGGGCTTTAGGGGAAGAATCTCTTCTTCGACATGTAAACAGTGCAGTATTAAACTGTACAGTTAATTGGGCATGAATAAAGTACAGGCATACTCACTTATCTTCTTCTACTAACTTTTCTTCTTCCTTCATCAGGTGCTATCCATCAATGAAGAAGGTCTCAAGCGCTGTGAGGAGAACACAATTATCTTTGGCAGACCCATTAGGTAGGATTAGAACATGACCCTGGGCTATATACGCTATGTTTATGCCTATTGTTAATGCATTGAATTGTGCATGTGTAGTTGCTGGACCTGTCTTGTGGATCTGGAGGGGTTGACTATGAGGCATCTGTGGAGGCCAGGAATTAAAGCTTTATTGAGGATTATAGAGGTGGTGGAGGCCAACTACCCTGAGACACTGGGACGGTTGCTTATACTGAGAGCTCCCCGAGTCTTTCCTGTGCTCTGGACACTGGTAATAACACACATAGTTATATATCAAGTTACACTCAACTGCACCATTTTGCATAATTTATGTAGATCTAAATAGTTTACTATATAAATGCAAACTAAATTAGCTAGTTTTGTCTTGGGTGTATGCGATTAACTAACTAACTAATGATAATGGGGACAAATGCAAGCTAGTTTACAGAAAATTTCCCAGTTATTTGGCTATTTGGGATGTCAGGATGATTATGGTGCAACTGTATTAGCTTATTCCCATATATTCAAAAACCCTAGCTTTATAATAATCATACTATTTTTCTTGGGTTTGTAAAAATAAAAAATCCAACCTACTGTGTATACATATGGACACTATTTCCTCTTATTTTGACTGCCACAAAATGTCATCACACATTGATCCATCAGCACTAAAATGTCATGTGTTAAATCAGGGTTTGCAAGGTGTTATTACAATCTCTGTAGCCATGGATAATTGAATGTCATGTTTGTGCACAAGAATCTTCTGCATTATTGACCTCATAATCCATCCTCTAGATCAGCCCTTTCATTGACGAGAACACTCGCAAGAAATTCCTCATCTACGCTGGGAATGACTATCAGGATTCAGGAGGTTTGGTGGATTATATAGACAAAGAGTTCATCCCTGACTTTCTTGGAGGAGATTGTCCGGTGAGTCCAGTGGCCACATATTGGGGTTGAAATGAGAGCAGGCAGTAATGATATTAGTAGGTCAGTTAGTTAGCTAGTTACTTTTATTTTGGTGAAAATTTGTCTGTGGCTTCACCATACACCTTATACAACCAGAACTCAAATTTTCCCGGAAAGTCCAAAAAAATTTTCCCCCTTAGACTGTTCATATAAATAACTAAATTTTACCCATTTAACCAATAGACTGGTGTTCTATTGAATGGAAATCACATTTCAGACATTTTCATTCAGTATAAACATTATTTTATCGCCACAAGTCTGATATAAAATTAGTCAAGACAAATTTGACATTCAGTGTGAGTCGTTTTTTTTTTTAAAGCACATTTGTGGGGAAAAATATTTTTTTTTTTGTTTGTTGTTTTGGGGGGAAAACAATGAACTATGAAAACTACAAATTCTCAAAGCCCTGAGTATCTACTGTAAAGAAGTACAATACAGTGGGGCAAAAAAGTATTTAGTCAGCCACCAATTGTGCAAGTTCTCCCACTTAAAAAGATGAGAGAGGCCTGTAATTTTCATCATAGGTACACTTCAACTATCAGAGATAGAATGAGAAAAAAAAAATCCAGAAAATCACATTGTCTGATTTTTAAAGAATTTATTTGCAAATTATGGTGGAAAATAAGTATTTGGTCACCTACAAAAAAGCAAGATTTCTGGCTCTCACAGACCTGTAACTTCTTCTTTAAGAGGCTCCTCTGTCCTCCACTCGTTACCTGTATTAATGGCACCTGTTTGAACTCGTTATCAGTATAAAAGACACCTGTCCACAACCTCAAACAGTCAGACTCCAAACTCCACTATGGCCAAGACCAAAGAGCTGTCAAAGGACACCAGAAACAAAATTGTAGACCTGCACCAGGCTGGGAAGACTGAATCTGCAATAGGTAAGCAGCTTGGTGTGAAAAAATCAACTGTGGGAGCAATTATTAGAAAATGGAAGACATACAAGACCACTGATAATCTCCCTCGATCTGGGGCTCCACGCAAGATCTCACCCCGTGGGGTCAAAATGATCACAAGAACGGTGAGCAAAAATCCCAGAACCACACGGGGGGACCTAGTGAATGACCTGCAGAGAGCTGGGACCAAAGTAACAAAGGCTACCATCAGTAACACACTACGCCGCCAGGGACTCAAATCCTGCAGTGCCAGACGTGTCCCCCTGCTTAAGCCAGTACATGTCCGGGCCCGTCTGAAGTTTGCTAGACAGCATTTGGATGATCCAGAAGAGGATTGGGAGAATGTCATATGGTCAGATGAAACCAAAATAGAACTTTTTGGTAAAAACTCAACTTGTCGTGTTTGGAGGAGAAAGAATGCCAAGTTGCATCCAAAGAACACCATACCTACTGTGAAGCATGGGGGTGGAAACATCATGCTTTGGGGCTGTTTTTCTGCAAAGGGACCAGGACGACTGATCTGTGTAAAGGAAAGAATGAATGGGGCCATGTATCGTGAGATTTTGAGTAAAAACCTCCTTCCATCAGCAAGGGCATTGACGATGGAACGTGGCTGGGTCTTTCAGCATGACAATGATCCCAAACACACCGCCCGGGCAACGAAGGAGTGGCTTCGTAAGAAGCATTTCAAGGTCCTGGAGTGGCCTAGCCAGTCTCCAGATCTCAACCCCATAGAAAATCTTTGGAGGGAGTTGAAAATCCGTGTTGCCCAGCGACAGCCCCAAAACATCACTGCTCTAGAGGAGATCTGCATGGAGGAATGGGCCAAACTACCAGCAACAGTGTGTAAAAACCTTGTGGTGACTTACAGAAAACGTTTGACCTCTGTCATTGCCAACAAAGGGTATATAACAAAGTATTGAGATGAACTTTTGTTATTGACCAAATACTTATTTTCCACCATAACTTGCAAATAAATTCTTTAAAAATCAGACAATGTGATTTTCTGGATTTTTTTTTTCTCATTCTGTCTCTCATAGTTGAAGTGTACCTATGATGAAAATTACAGGCCTCTCTCATCTTTTTAAGTGGGAGAACTTGCACAATTGGTGGCTGACTAAATACTTTTTTGCCCCACTGTAAGTATAGTAAAGTTACAGTAAGAAATGTGTAACCTAAATGGGATGTACCAAATGTGCAGGTGTGTTACATGTCAAAACAACAGCCTAAAAACAAAATAATATTTAAAAAATATATATTAATATTTTTAAAATATTAAAATTAACATTTAAAAAAAAAAGTCAGTATATACATTATACTCATATTGAATATAATATGTAATATATGCACAACTGCTCCTTTGCCCATATTCATGACTCAGCATTAAGTATCCTAACAGCATTTGGCACAAATGACATCTGATACGAATTTCTCCTTCCCTGTGGTTGGCTAAAGTGCCTCCCTAAATGTAACAACTAAAATTGAGAGTATGGGATGAGAAGAAGCCTCTATGATAACCAAGGCTTTTTGTTTTAATGTTAATGTATAAATATGATTTAACTGCATCTGTGTCTTAGCTACAATCATGTTTGCTACGTTAACCAGTCTAAACAATTACCACAGTTAAATTAAAAGACAATACTTTCCACAGGATTCCTGCAAACCATTTCCCTCTGAATAAAATGTAATGGAAGTCTGAAATTGTCACGGTTCCGGCTGTCGGAGATAGATAAATCAGACCCAGCGCGAGGATAGACAACAGACAGGGATTTATTCAAAATAAAAACACAGACAGAGACAACAGGACACGAAGACGCTACATTCAGACGGAACATAAAGACGAAGACCAGTCCCGAACCCTGGAAAAAGGCCACTATAAATATTTATCCTAATTACACACAACATGAGGAACAGGTGAATATCAATCGAGACACATTAGGGATAAGGTGGGGCTAAAACAAGCACATGACAAAACAAACAACAATACAACACAATCCCTGCTGTAAACCCCCCCTAGTGGTCCACATAGGACCTGCCACCCGTAACATTTCCCCCCTCTCTAAGGCGCGGCTCCTGACGCGCCAAACTATAACCCTCCCCGACAGTCTGGACGAACTATGGGTCCTGAAGAGGAGCAAGGAGCATAGAGAGGTAGGTGGGGGGAACAGGAAGCATGGTGAGGCAAGTAGGGGGGGAGTGAGGAGCAAAGGCAAGGCAAGTGAGGGGAAGCGAGGATCAGAGGCGAGGCAAGTGGGGGGAGCGAGAATCAAGGCAAGGCAGGTGGGGGGAGCAAGAAGCAGAAGCGAGACCGGTGGGGGGAGCACGGGGCCTGACGGTAAGGGCAAAGGGTCCCATGCGATGTCCACAGCCGAGCAGCTGAGCCGCCGAGCGACGTCCACAGCCGAGCAGCAGAGCCGAGAGATGTCCACCGCCGAGCAGCAGCGCCGAGCAATGTGCCCCGCCGAGCAGCAGCGCCGAGCGATGTCCACCGACGACCGGTAGCGCCGAGTGACGACCTCAGTCCCACTGGAGCTGGAAACCCCCCCAAGGGGCGGGAGGGCGGGAGACAGGTACAGGCGATGCCCTCCTCCGCCGACGAGGGGTGAGGTGGCGTCCCCCACGGAAAACCAGATGGTGGAGCGACGCCCCCCACGGGAACAGGAGCGGAGCGAGGGCCGGAACAAAAAAACAAAATCCAAAAAATTCAAGCCGGAAGCCTCCTTTGCCGACAAAAGGTGAGGCGGCATCCCCCACGGAAAACCAGATGGTGGAGCGACGCCCCCCATGGGAACAGGAGCTGAGCGAGGGCTGGAACAAAAAAACCAAAATCCAAAAAATTCAAGCCGGAAGCCTCCTTCGCCGACAAAAGGTGAGGCGGCATCCCCCACGGAAAACCAGAGAGTGGAGCGACGTCCACCACGGGAACAGGAGCAGAGCGAGGCCCGAAACCAAAACCAAAAACCGGCAAAAGAAAATGACCGGGTCAGGGAAGAAAGAAAATCCTCGCTGGGCTATCCCGCTGGGTCTGTTCGGTGTAGGTTGGTCTTTCTGTCACGATTCCGGCTGTCGGAGATAGATAAATCAGACCCAGCGCGAGGATAGACAACAGACAGGGATTTATTCAAAATAAAAACACAGACAGAGACAACAGGACACGAAGACGCTACATTCAGACGGAACATAAAGACGAAGACCAGCCCTGAACCCTGGCAAAAGGCCACTATAAATACTTAACCTAATTACACACAACATGAGGAACAGGTGAACATCAATCGAGACACATTAGGGATAAGGCGGGGCTAAAACAAGCACATGACAAAACAAACAACAATACAACACAATCCCTGCTGTAAACCCCCCCCTAGTGGTCCACATAGGACCTGCCACCCGTAACAGAAATGAGGAAGTAATACTCTTAGTTTTCCCTTAACTTTTTTCCTCTTAGATAATCTGTACATACAGTAGTTCTCTTATATGTGAGTAATGACACACCAAGTCATAAATTACAGGAGCTCTTGAAAGAGCGCTAAGCAATTCAAACTTTTTTTCAAACATTTTTATACTGTCTTATGTCATATGGCTATAATAAATCTTACTGTAGCTTGAGCTGGAGTTGCTGAGTTTCCAGTTATAAGTCAGGAAAGTTGATCTGAACTGTATTTTGTGTCTCTGCTCCATGTTGCAGTGTGACGTTCCGGAGGGTGGCCTGGTTCCCAAATCTCTGTACCGTACAGCAGAGGAGCTGGAAAATGAGGAGATCAAACTCTGGACCGAAACTATCTACAAAACTGCTAGTGTGTCCAAAGGAGCTCCACATGAGGTATTTCAGAGCTCTTGATGCAGTTCATCTGGCAACCTAAACTCCATGTCTCACCACGAAGTATAGAAAATGTCATGGGGAATAGTGCCATCTCCTGGTGCTGAAAATAGAATGCATTAAAGGCAAAAGCTCACTCTATAAGTGGGTTGACGGCTGTTTTCAAAACCTTAGTTTATGGATTTTAATTTTTACTAGAAGTGGAAAAATGAACATAATTTTTCCCCAATATTCAATTATATATTTTTATTGTATACGTTATGCTTGTACTTCTATTAAACAGTATATTTCTTTGTTTCTGTGTTCTTTTTTCCATTGTCAGGTGCTGATTGAAATCACAGAAGCATCCTCAGTTATCACATGGGATTTTGACGTGTGTAAAGGTGATGCTATTTTTAACATCTATCACTCAAAAAAAGCTCCACAGACCCAAAAGAAAGATACTCTGGTTAATCTGACTGGTCCAGGAGGCAACACCGTGCAAGTGATTGATAAGACATGGATACTGGGGAAGGACTACAGCTTGGTGGAAACAGCTCTAACTTGTAGAGAGGGCGAGAGCATACAGGTTACTTCATATGTTACATGTCACATGCTAAGAGACTTTTCAACAGCAAGACAGTGTTTTTTTTTTATTACTTTGATCTCACTTAATGAATTATTGTCTCTGTGTCTGTCTTCCTGTAGGGCTCTCATGTAACACGTTGGCCTGGTTTCTACATCCTGCAGTGGCGCTTCCGCAGCACAGCATCTAGCTTATCCTCACTTCAAGTCTCCACACAGAAAAGTCGGGTGATGTACTACACCGAAGTGCTGCAGTCTGATGACTTCAGGTTTGCCTCATATGTTACCACAGAGTTAACCTATGCACTTTATACAGAAAAAGTAAATGATTGCAAAATATGTGATAATCCTTGGATTTAAATAACTTTGAATTAAACTTGGGGGGCACGGTGGCTTGGTGGTTAGCACGTTTGCCTCACACCTCCAGGGTTGGGGGTTCGATTTCTGCCTCCGCCGTGTGTGTGGAGTTTGCATGTTCTCCCTGTGCCTCGGGAGTTTCCTCCCCCGGTCCAAAGACATGCATTGTAGGCTTATTGGCATCTCTAAATTGTCCGTAGTGTGTGTGTGCCCTGCGAAGGGTTGGCACTCTGTCCAGGGTGTATCCTGCCTTGATGCCCAATGACGCCTGAGATAGGCACAGGCTCCCCGTGACCCGGGAATAGATCAGATAAGCGGTAGACAATGAATGAATGAATTAAACTTTAAATGAAATAAAGTCTCATTTGGGATACATCATTCCATGAAACAATGAGTTTAAAATACATTTGTGTTCTATTTAAGGTTAATTTAACCCTCACTATGTTGTTATAATGCACTGTTCTGCACCAACATTAAACAAACATTTCTCCCAAGAATGCTTATTATGTGCAAAATGTATGTGGGAAAAATGTATGTGAGACAGTGTAAATCATTGTGGGGTTTTTTCCATCATGTCTTAGGGGTTCTATGACAAGTCTGGAGTCCAGCCATAGTGGTTTCTCTCAGCTGAGCAGCACCACCACCTCCTCTGGCCAGTCACATTCCAGCTCAGTTGCTTCACGGTAGAACATAAGCCACACTGTGACTGTTTAATACAAAATCCTGTGATTTTGTTACTTAAAATGCTTGAGTCATTTCGCATGTCTTAACATATAATAAAAATAATGTGTATATTTCTAAAAAAAGAAAAAAAAATGATGATGCTTTGTGATGTCATTGTTTCATTATTTCTTAGAAAAATTTTGTTTTTCTAGTCAGGACTCCAGAAACAGTAAAGATAGGTGTATATTAAAATAAAATGAATGTCTTTGTGGTTACTTAGCTTAAACTGACATATCCATTCATCCCTTTTCTGTACTGCTTGGAGTCTATCCCAGGAGATTCAGGGCACAAGGTGGGGGAAACCCCAGTACAAGGTACAAACCCAATCACAGGCAAAAATCACACAGACACTTACACACTACAGACAATTTATAGATGTTAATCAGCCTGCAAAGCAAATCTTTGGACTGGGGGAAGAAGCTGGAGTGGAGAGGAAACCCTTGAAGTGCAGGAAGAACTTCACACACACAATGGAGACCAAAATCAATTCCCTAACCCCAGCAGCATGAGACAAAGTTGCTAACCACTAAGCCTCCATGCACAACACTGAAAATATCAGATAATATCAAGTGAGATTTTTACTTTTTTTCAGCTTAAAAGTTTAGGACCTCTTAAACAGTCCTACATGACTTTCTGTTTCACTTGGGTATAAACATGAGATGACAAACAGGCCAAATTCTCTTACAAAATTGAGACAAGACAAGTATCTTCATCTTCATGAATCAGCCAATAGCTATAAAAATAGCTACATGGCAGGAAATGTCTATGTTCATTGCAAGATAAATAATTAAGAATGATTAAAAAGTAGAGCTGTAATGAAGCTGTCTGGAAGAAGGCATAAGTGCACTGTATTTTGCCCTTCATACACAGTAACAAAGGCAGTTAGAGAGACTAATGACTGAAGATATTCAGATTTGAGGTCACTAAGTCTCTAAATCTGCAAATAGACACCACCTGATGCTAAGGCATGGCAGAAGAAACCCATTTTCTTCATCTAAACACAAATTTGCCAATGGGATTTGCAAGATGCTGGAATTTGTAGAAGGTTTATGGTCAGATGTGACAAAAATAGAAAAAGAAACTAACCTCATCCCTGCTGTTAACTATAGTGGAGATTTTCTGAATTGCAAAGGCCCTCCAATAGCCATGAGAACCTTGAGAACTTTGTTATGAAACATATCATGGACTCCATGCAGTTCCAAGAGACTGTAAATACAAATCTAGCTGCATCTGCTAGAAATCTATAACTAGGTCATAAATCAACAGTCAGAGGGTAAAGCTTTTGACCTCCTAAGTCACCTTACCTAAACAGCACTGAAAACCTGTGGAGTGAAATGAAGTGTCAACAAGTGAGGACCTAGGACCATGGAAGATCAGGAAATATTGTGTAATAATGTTTGGTTTCATGTTTCTTGCTCTTCATTCACCAGTCTTATCAAGTATAAGGAGAAAACTCCTTATACTCCTTATCTTCTATTATTCCACTTGAGTTGTGAAAATATTAAGTGCAGTGGTGCCAGTAACTAACAGATGTGTGTAATGAAGATAAGTTGAGGGCAGCTGCACAGTGAAGCTCAAAATTAGAGAACAACCTATAATTTCATAAATTTTAAGGTCACTGCTTAGTTCTATTTGAAATGATCTAAACAGGATTAAAAGAGCAGTTTTTTAAGCATATTTCATGAGTTACATATTTTGAAGCACAGAATAAAAAACTTCAATGAGATTTGAAAAAGAACACTGATCAAAATTAGAGAAGATTTTCAGATACCTCCCAGTTATTGGTGTTAATGTGGCACCTGGCGCTAATTTCTTTAATTATCTGACAAACCCTATTTAACTGGCAGCCTAACTTTCCAGTTTTCACTGAATTTGAAAGATGGTGAGCCATTCTAAAATGACTGAAACCCTCCGGCAGCAAGTTGTCCAGATGAAGGCCAAAGGGATGGCCCTTTCAGCCATAGCAAGAGAGTTGGTCGTTCCAAACCTATGATAGAATATTGCATCTTTACAACATCACAAACTCATTCAAGTCCCCCAAGAATGCTGGTTGTCCACGAAAGACAAATGTGACGCAAATGCAAGAGAGGACAGTATAATGTGGAGAATCTCAATGGGCAATCGGTTCAACACTGCAGCTGGGATTGCTTGCCAGTTCAGCTGAACAGAGTTAGGATCTGTCTCATCATACAGTGTCTTGACGTTTAAGAGAATTTGGACTGAAAGCCCACTCTGCAGTGACCAAACCTCTCATTAGCAGAAAGAATCAAAAGGCTAGACTAACCTTTGCTGAGGAGCATGTTGTGTGCATAGACGAGAACTGGTCCAAAGTTCACTTTAGTGATGAAAGTTTAATTTATTTGGGTCCGATGGGAAACATTATGTTCGTCATCAAACTGGGGAAAGACAGTAGTCAGTGAAAGGTGGAGGGGGAAGCACATGGTTTGGGAATGTTTTCTGCAGCAGGATTTGGGCCTCTTATACAGCTACATGGCAGAGTGAATTCAAATGTATATTAGACTCTTCTTCGACAACATGCGGTTCCTTCCCTGCATCCATCACCCAATCAGCCAGCAATTTTCATGCACGACAATGCCCAAAATCACACCAGAGCAGTGTGAGACTAGTGACGTCCTGTGGCCGCAGATGTGCTGAAGTCATTCAAAGCAAGGGCCTGTACACTTCCTACTAATTGTTGACTGTTGCAACCTTTAGAAATTTTTGTTGTAATTTTTGTAATTGTAATGACTTGCTACAGTCATTGCTGTTCTCTAATTTTGATCATTGTGTTTTCTACAAAATAAGGGTTTTTGGTTGAAGTGCCTTGGTTATTTTGTAAAACACTGTTCTATTAGCATGGTATATCCACAACCAAAATTCATTCAAATGTTGAGCAATGAAGATTACATTATTCCTGAAAAATGATGTGTTCATAAACTGTTCTCTAATTTTATTCGCCACTGTAAATTCAGAATATATATTCAAGCACGCAAGGGTGAACAAAACAAACACTAGAAACAAGAATATGGCAAAAACACAGGCAGTAGAAAAGGCCGATGGGAAACACGTCGGCATAAAGTTGCAAGACAACAAAAGAGTCAAATACAAGACCTTAAATGAAGTGGCTAATGAACAAACACAAAACAAGGTGGGCATGATCATGTGGAAATGGAAAACACAACAGAAGAATTGATTCAAAATGATGAGTAATGTTGCCCTCTGGTGGTCTTGTGGGGAAACGACCAAGGTTGCCATGACACTGTTTTTTGTTAAAAAAAATTGATTTGTTTACTTTTTCAGGATTAATGTACTTTAGTAAGTACAGGCTTGATTCCTCTCATATTTTTGAAGTGATCTTAAGCCAAGTTACTACAAGAAGAATGGATTTCAACCTTGTTTACCCATCTTTATATCAAGAGTGCCAATAATTCTGAAGCTGACTGTATATTTAATGTGCAAGAGATTTGCTTCTTTCATGCCCTCTTTTTCAGTTTACACTGGGAAGTGTGATTACTCTAGTCCTCCACAAGATGGCAATGTGATAAGCCTAGGAATGAAAGGTTACTTAAGTGTAAAGTTGCTTCAATGGACATTGATGAACAGTGTGTCCTTAACATCAAGCCAGCATATCTGAAGTGTAAGCATTCCTTCAGAAGTGTTTTGTGGATCTGGACACTTTTCTGTACACTGCTCTGTTTGTTAAATGAGAATTGATTCACAGTTTTAACAGTCTCTGTTTCAAAATCTTTTGCTTTGACAGCTCTTTAGCGCCAAAGAAAATAGCAATTACTAATGTTTTATGTTTTTCTATTTAAAGCCCCCAACAAAAGATTCAGAGCCCAAATGAGCTTTATGAGCAAAGTTTGTTGCAAAGACTAACTAGCACGCTGAACAAATTTAACACTGTTTATGTACAAGCAAACATCATGCAGTGTACCTTAAGAGAATCGATATTTGAGAGCTGACTTAAAACCACTGGGAAAGCATGATCAATAGAATACTTTTGCCTTGTTAGACTCTTTGGTTGAGTAAATGCTGTTTGATTTATCTCACAGTTGTATTTCTGGACTTGAAGGAATCATGCAATTACAGAAGATTACATCTACAATTCCCCCCTTTTAGCTAATATACAGTGTTTCATTGTAATCTACTGCCCTCTATCTTTCTCCATAACTATTACTAGATCTTCTCTGTGAGAGTTGCAATATCCTTGCACAAAAATCTTCTTCTGATGAGCTCTACAAGAACTGCTCCCAGGTTCACACTAAGTTTATTTATGTAGCTAGGTTTGTTTTTTTCCATTGTCTGTACTGCTTATCCAATCTATCATCAGGTCACAAAGAACCTCTGCCTCCTCAGGCGTCATTGGGCATCAAGGCAGGATACACCCTGGACAGCCTAGAAGCACATCTGTGTGAAGAAACCAGCCAAGCATGGGGAGAACATGCAAACTCTGCACACACAGTGAGTTAAATCCTGACAGAAAATGAAATCTGACTTTTTAAAAAAATTCTTTTTAGGTATCATTATGATAAACCTGTGTTCTGTATTATAGGGATGCCAAACTTATTTAAAACACTATTTTTAAGCTTCACTACGCCTGCAAATCTTGACAATAAGTGAATGGGGTCTGTCTGTAATTTCTGAATAGGAAAATCACCTGTGACACGACTGAAATTGGGTGCAATGTAATATTACTAAGACAAAGTAAAATAGTTTATCTAATGTAATCAGTTGTTCTTGGTTTTATTATACTATATATATATAGACCGCTAAGTTCACCTGGAGGCATATCAGAATTCAATTTTCTTATTGTTGCTGTGTGCATGTGTAGGTGGTGTAGGTGGCTTTTTTCTCTTGTGTTGTTCCACTTCTAATTTATATTCAAGAGCCACAGGGTGGCTTTGCAGATTGATTTACATACTGTGTATACAAGCGTAATTTCCATAAACTCATCAACTGCCTTCAGCTAAAGCTGGATACATTAACTGTCCATCTTGGTATTGTCATTTCTTCTCATGCGCAGGGTCAACTTGTAATGCTGTATGTGAAAACCTTACAGGTGTGCATTTTGTTGTGGTTGGTGAGTATTCAGTAATCAGTAGGAGTAGGTCTTCCTTTTAAGAATATATCTTGATGTTTTGCATCCTGTCACCAGAAGATACAGCAAGACTGATTCTGCAAGTTACTCAGGGTCATTAGCAGGAATTAACAGCATCTCAAATGTTGTTTACAAAGGGCTTACGCATTTAACCATCGGGCCACACTATCCCTATTATAAAAGCTGCAACTTAGAGCAACAAGGAAGAGAAAAGCAAACAAGAGAGACTTTAAGGAAGATTGGCCAGACTAGTGCCCTGGTCCTAAGCCAAAGTACTTAGAACCAATGCTATTGATTAGTGTATGGATTATAAACTGTGCTGAAAGAGCAATCATGTCTTATCAAGATTCTGTCTACAGCTCTAGCACATTGAAGTATAAAGCACTGGCATTGCCACAATACATGACTCATACACAGTTATGGAAGAAGTGCTGAGAAATTTGACTTACTTACTATGTAGATTTAAATTTTGTTCATGTTTATTTTATTTCAAACTGATATTTTAGTGGGGGGGCACGGTGGCTTAGTGGTTAGCATGTTTGCCTCGCACCTCCAGGGTTGGGGGTTCGATTCCTGCCTCCACCGTGTGTGTGTGTGGAGTTTGCATGTTCTCCCCGTGCCTCGGGGGTTTCCTCCAGGTACTCCGGTTTCCTCCCCCAGTCCAAAGACATGCATTGTAGGTTGATTGGCATCTCTAAATTGTCCGTAGTGTGTGATTGCGTGAGTGAATGAGAGTGTGTGTGTGCCCTGCGGTGGGTTGGCGCTCCGTCCAGGGTGTATCCTGCCTTGATGCCCAATGACGCCTGAGATAGGCACAGGCTCCCCGTGACCCAAGTGTAGATCGGATAAGCGGTAGACAATGAATGAATGAATGAATGAATGAATGAATGAATGAATGAATGAATGAATGAATTGAATGAATGAATGAATGAATGAATGAATGAAATTTTAGTCTAGGTTTAGGGTTAGGGTTAAGGCTCAGGAGTGAGTAAGTGCAGGTCAGAAATTCACATTCTGTAAACAACAACAACAACAACAATAATAATAATAATAATAATAATAATAATAATAATAATAATAATAATAAGTGAAAATCATTTGTCAAAAGCTCAGATTTATAGCATTTATTATTTGCTCTATAAGAGAAAATACAAAAACAAACAAGCAGATAGATAGATAGATAGATAGATAGATAGATAGATAGATAGATAGATAGATAGATAGATAGATAGATAGATAGATAGATAGATAGATAGATAGATAGATAGATAGATAGATAGATAGATAGATAGAAGTTTATGATGAATAAATAAATGTATTATAACCTAGGTCATGAAACCACAGGGAAAAAGTAATTTTTTGGTCATAATTTTGGTCTCCTGATACTCACACTTATAATGAGGTCACATTTTGACTCCATGGTCCCTCTCGGGAGGAAGGGAGGATTATGAATAAAATTTTCTGCCATTATTAGTGCCAGTGTATATGCAAACAAATGTACAAATGACTCTACAGGGATTAAGTGGTAGTTTATTGGGGACAGTTCAATTCTCCAAAATTACATGAGACTATATAACAGTATAATGTGTTTCTAGTGAAATTCATCAGCCCTTATCTGCCCCAAATCTATGGATTTTGCAGCAATTATGATTTACTGGCAGTGGATTTGTTACTAGTGACTGCTCAAATATGACTTTTTGTTTAACTTTTATTTGAGAATCAGTGCCAGTATAATATCCATTATAATATCATTGTTGTTTGCATATTTTTTTGTTGCTCTTAACTGTGGACTGTAGGCTTACTAGCCAGGAGTATCACCTTGCTTTAAATGTTGAAAGTGCAGCCCATCCATCTTCCTTCCTTAAACACTGTCAGAGCAGTTCTAATGAGTGTCACTATACGTTATACCATTATAAGTAGGGTGCATCATTACAAGGTTTAACCCTATACCCTGTTTCTGGGTCATTTAAAAGATCAAATTACCGAATGCGCTCCAACGTCATTCAATTTCATGTTTTGGGCACAGGGAAATGCCCAAAAAATCTTAATTACCCTTGTAGATCCATCTCTGTCAGCACATGGCTGTGGGATCAGGGAGAAGGTGGAGTTCAGATCATCCATCTTATTTCGGTTTACTTGCCAACTCTGACCAACTAAGCCCAGATCTTCACTGCCTCTAGTGTCATATGCTACCACGGCTGAAGGTTTCTTGAAAGAAAACACGCACACACACACACACACACACACACACACACACACACACACACACACACACACACACACGCACACAAACACACACACGTCATCTTAACAAAAAAAGGAAGAGTCCCTTAAAGCCTTTAAGCACTGTGTGACTCTTCCTTTTTTCTGTTTGTCTGCCCACAGGCTGCTGTTACTGGTAATTCTTATATTTTCAGAGGTGGGAATAAGAGAGGAAATATTATATGGTCAAAGTTTGGAGAAAGATGAGTCTCTGACTTCTCCTGCAGCTGAATTCCACTGATTTTTCTCTTATAGTCTACCTTTACAACTGTTATGGTCCAGTATGTCTTAGGTGTATCAGAATAATATAAAGCCTTACATTATTAATTCCAATATGAAAGGCTAAAATTTTTTTTGTTTGTTTCTTGTTTCTTCTTCTTCTTCTTCTTCTTCTTCTTCTTCTTGTTCTTCTTCTTCTTCGAAAATGTGTACCTTTTTCACAAGTCCACGTTTTTGACAGAGACACAACAAATTTGGAACATGTATAGATTCAATACTGGAATATGGTGCTTTCATTTTCAGGAAATATCTGAGGTCCGCTTGCCATGTACCAACATTCTAAATTGTGTCATATATCTGGAAAACTGGAGGTATATCTGAAGGTCAGGATGCTTTGAAGTCATGCAGTCCAAACCAGAGGATACAAGCACATGAAACTCTATCATTATATGTACATGGTGAAACTAGAAAGCAATCAACCAAATGATCATAGCAACGTGCTAACAACACCATAGCACCCAACACCTAAGATGGCTTTGGAATGCACTTGCTATGATAGCGTTCCCTCAGTGAACAGCTGATAACTTCAACAAAATTGTACTTCATGTTAAAACTATAATTTACACAGTTATAGAAGGGAAATAATTTTTTAAAACATGATCTGCTGTCACTTTTGAGACATAATTAAGTCTGGCTTATTAATTTTTTATTAAATTATTAAATTTATTTCTAAATTTAAAATTTATGTCTAGAATTTGTAGATTTCTGTAAAGCTGCTTTGTGACATTTACCATTGTTAAACACACTATACAAATAAAATGAACTGAAATGTATTGAATGCCTGAAATAATTGCAGCAGATGAATCGTCAGTTGCACATCCATGCTATAAATCTCCCATTTAACATTTACAGCATTTGGCAGACACAATTATCCAGAGCAAACTTACATTTATCACATTTTTATACAACTGAGCAATTAGGGGTTAAGGGCTTTGCTCAGATACTAAACAGCAGCAGTTTGGTGGATCTGGGATTCAAACTCACAACCTTCTAATAATTAGTCCAACACTTTAACCACTAAGCTACCACTTCCACTCTACCACATCCCAATGGTGATCTTCTGACGACTGGGGAGGCCAGTAGTGTAAACTGAACTTACTGTCATGCTCATGAAAACAGTTTGAAATGACTTATGCTTTGTGATATGGTGCATTATCATGCTTAAATAATGAGGTGGTTAAATTCTTGCCATAAAAGGATGCACGTTGTGCGAGAACAACACCAATAATAACACTAATAATAACAGTAATAAACAATATGCACATATGCCTCCAGTGAAACTGTTAATGAACTAATCATTCAAAAGTTTCCACTGATTTTATATCAGTGGTTGAGTGAGAGAGAGAGGCATTTTGTTGGCATGTTTTGGGCCACTTGTCCCTTTGAAGCGAAGGGTCACTGCAAATCAATACAAAGTTCTGATTGATCACCTTTATCCGTTGATGAAATATTTCTATCCTGGATACGGGTACTGCCATCTTCCAGAATGAAAGTATCACCATCCACAGGATATGCAGTCTCACTGAATTGTTTGATGAGCATGAATATTATGTAAATCATATTCTATGGCCTTCACATTCAACAGACCTCAAGCCAATTAAACTCCAGTGGGAGATTTTGGACCAGTGTGTTCTCCACCACCAACTGAGAGAAAATCTTTTAGAGGAATAGTATTCATCTATCCAGTACAGTGCCAGAGGTGTAGAATTAATGCTGAGAAAGAATCAAGCTGTTCTGGCTGTGTTCTCCCAGCAGCTTATTAAGTTGTTTTATGTTGGGGGGTTTTTTGTACCATCTCACCCATCTATATTTATATTATTTGTGTTCTTTATTAGTTGATGGACACATGATAATACTCAAATCTGGCCTCCAGCTGCATAATATGCCCAAAAGTATGTGGACACATGAAAATCACACCCACATGTACTTTTTTAAACATCCCATTCCAAATTTACCACCCCTACCCCCCACGCTGTTATAATATACTCCCATCATCCGGGTTGTGTGAGGAGGCCTGTAAAGTCAGTGCTCCAATTCATCCTGAAAGTTTTCAGTTTCAAGTCCCACATTTATTGTCATGTGCATAAAGAGTGCTTAAGCTATAAAGTCCACTGCATGGTACATACAATGAGATTGAGGTCAGGGCACTGAAATTCTTTCACACCAATACTGGCAATCAATGTCTTTATGGACCTTACATTGTAAACAGCAGTATTGTTGTGTTGGGTCTCTTAGTTCCAGTGAAGGAAAATCTTACAATTTTACATTAAATCTTACATTACAATCTTACATTAACACATACAATAACATATAAAATGTGCTTTCACCTTTGTAGGAGTTTGTGGAAGAACCATATATGGGTGTGATGGCCAGTGTCCATATACCTTTGGCCATATACTGTACATTGTGGGTAAAGCCTTTTGAAAAATCTCACTTACGTAGGTCCAGCCCTGGTTGCTCCTGACAAATTGGTGGGATTTTTACTTTTTTTATTTGTTTGTGTAATCATATGCTACTGATTGAGATGAATTTTCTTTACACACAACATTGCTAATAGGTGTACGATTTGCACATCACATAACAGGCTCTTCATGATGGTGTTGACTGCAGTCTGAGTAAACAGCAATCTCAGACATCTGGCTTGGAGGAAATTATGATTTGCAGCAGTGTTCTCATGTGCTTACAGCAATCTGTACTCTAAAGTAGAAACGAAATACTAACCATATGTTTGGGCAGATTCATGTTAGCCAAAAGTTAAATGGTCATCTTCACTGGGAGCCAGGTTTTCATTTCATGTAAACACTTGTTTTTTCCCAACACATTTAACTGTTCAATTCTGGAGGAGGAGGAGGGGAGGGAGGGTTTTAAATGAAATGGGAGGTCCATGTAAATCAGGGATGTCCAATCTCATCCACAAAGGCCCGGTGTGGGTGCAGATTTTTTTATTCCAACCAAGCAGAAGCCACACCTGAGTCTACTGAAAGCCAAGATAATTTTATTAAACAGGTGGAATCAGGTGTGGCTCCTGCTTGATTGGAATGAAAGCCTGCACCAACACCAGCCCTTTGTGGATAAGATTGGACACTTTTGATGTAAATGATACAGTTGTATTGCTATATTTATGATCTAAAAAGTTTCCAAGAACTACATCTATTTCCAACATAATCACCAGCAGTGGAAAGAGTACAATCTGACCACTACTTTCACTGTCTAATGCCTTGAGTAAAAAAAAAAAATAGTATGTCATCTGGTGAAAAAGTACTTATCTACAGTGAATATCTACAGAGTATCTACTGTTACAATTGACACAACTAATCTGAAAATGTTCTATATCTGAGGAATATATGTTATCTCACCAAGTAGACAATGCTGAAGTTAAAACCGATTCAGGTCTCAACTTTCCAAATACTGCAGGGATTTAGTAGCTTGCTAAATTTGTTAGGTAGCTGACAGGCTCATGGTAATTTATACATTTTACTAGCTAGCAAACTATGTAGCAAGGATGAATCTTACACATTCTGACCATTACCTGAAGGATCTAGCAGCACTTATTTATATACAGATATATTTAACACACCAGACAGTTGCTAACATCAAAGCAGCATTTTGCTAGCTAGCTAGTTTTGGCTAACATAACAGCAAATCATCACATTTACAGCATACAAAACCAAGGTAGCCTGAGCAATGTTGCAAGGGATGCTCTTCACTGTCTCAGGCATTTCTGCAGCTGCTAAGCATTTGATACTTCTCTATTTTGATTGGGTGTTGAAAAAAATGAATTTGCACATAGAAGTTCCTGGATAAATGCACTATTATTGGTTTATGCTTTAGCAAAAATAAATGTAACAAAGTTGTAAAAATTCAAGTAAAATAACTAGAACTATAATACATATTCATACTACAGTAAACCTGGGCAATCAAGGACTGTATTAACATGTAATTATTTTCTGTCTATACAATACAAAGAATTGAGCAAGGAAAAGGATGTGGTGATGCCAGACTAGGTAACCTTGGCAGCCCATACTTCTGAAAACAGGGACCACTTGAATGTTCCCAGTGTTTGCAGTGACAGGAATAGAAGGTTCTTGTTACTGGAAGTGAAGCAAATAAGTTATTGTAAGGTTAAGAAGGTGCTAAAATGAATTCAATTGTGCTTATCATTCTCTCTAGGCTACAATTTATGAAGATGAACATTGAATGCTGCTGGCAGACAATCTAGTGCAGGTTCTTATTCAGGGAGTCTGGTGCACCACAGCTGTCTCTCCACTGTGGTAACATTTGAAGGAAGGGGAAATCAGATGATTTCACCATATACCAGGTTTGCTGTTGCTATTGCCTTCCCTGCACAACTGTTTCATCAGCTTTTCCTGTCTCTCACTTTTGAAATCTCTCCCTGTATATAAATTTCATCCACAGACCTCATGCTACGTATACAGATAGCACACATGTATTGACATGGCAAGACAAACTGCACGATTGCGCACACTTTATAGCAGGATGCAAAAGCTTTATTTAAAAAAAAATAAATAAATTTAGGAACAGTTCATATTAATGGGAACTTGTTCAAAAAATAGGAACAAAAGAAACTTGACATAGAGATAAATCCGAGACATCAAAACAAATGACAGGATTATAATATGTGAAGGTCAATCAGGCTATCAAACCCAAACCATCCAGTGGTGGTGATGTTCTGAGAATGTCAAAGAATTTTAAGGCTTGTATTCAGTTTGTTCTGATTGTCTAAGGCAAGCTTTTGCGTCATTAACCGCCGACTATCTACTCATACAAAAAAGAAATATATTATAATTTATAAGAAAGTACTATGTCATATATTTACTAAGCTACTTAAACAGTAAGATGCCAGAAATATGGGTAATGATAAGATATTGATTAATCACCACAACAACTTTTCTCTCATAGTGTTTCTGAAAACATAAAATGCACACATTTTGAACACACATTTATGTCCTTGTGATGTTTAATAGCATTAATGTAGGGTATTGTGCTTAATGCCATGAAAATAGGAACTCTGTTCATGCTGTAACAATTTGAAACAAACCAAAATTGCCTCATCAAAACTTTGTTACTTCTTACATAACATATTTAGACATAATCTATATTGGTTCTATCTATACAGGCTCGGTTACAGTCTGTGTGAAGCTTTCTGGTGTCCCCGTACTGTCCAAAAACTTGCAGGTAGGTGGAATGGCTATGCTAAATTGCCCTGGGTATGAATGAGTATGTGGATGTGTGTGAGTGTGTGTGTGTGTGCCATTAAATCTGCCATGATCTTGACCAGTATAGAACAATTCCCATTAAACAGTCATCTCCTACTTTCCTTATCATTCAATTAAAATCCAAACTAATCAGTAGAAGCCCTGGAATTTTTCTAGCCTGTCCCCGTTGGCCTAGGGAAAACTCTGCACCCTCACAGTTCATTAATATTTAATGTCTTCTTTTTAACCACGATTGGTGTTTAAATGACGATTTTTATGTGTGTCACTTTGCAGGGAAGACCTCTGCTAATGGCTTGGGGGACCTGAGAAGCACAGCAAGCACAAGCATCTTTTTATTTACAACGGACAAGTAGTTAAAGAGGATTACAAATGAAGTCTGTCCCATTTAGAGGCATATAAAAGTGATGGGGAGGTGAAATGGAATCTGAATGATGGACCCTAAAGATTCCATTCATGCAGTAAATGAAGACATCTTGGAGAACATGTAATAGGTTCATGCATGAAGTAACATCAGTGAATAGTTTACATTTGGTTAGCTTTGGTTGTCTTTAGGCAATCTCGGCTAACTGGAAGAAATAGATCAGGCATAGCAGCCATCGGGGTTAATAAATTATATAAATAGCTTTATAGTACACATTGCCTCGTTTGTAACTATCCAATTATCAAGCATGTGAAAGTGAAACAAAGTATTGTTGTTGGTGCTAATATCCCTACAACCCTGAATATTATTCTATAATATTACAATCCAAAAAGCATTGGATCAGGAACCTTGCTGCTTTATTATTTTTTTTAATTAAATGTATGTATTACATTTAAACATTTCCAGATTAAAAGAAAAAAGAATAAATACACTGTGGATATATAGACTAGTGTTTTGGATATATGAAGAGCATAAATTTGTGTTAATAAATGGGTCATTAAATGTGAATACTGCAGCTGAAATACTATCCAATCTGTACAGTGCATAACTCAGGTATATCTGCAATAATCAGTGACTTGCCATTTTTCAGGAATGCCTAACGATTCTCAATAAGTACAATATTTGTCTTATATCTGTCTTGTATGTGCAATATTTGCTTGTATTGGACATTGCACTTGTGTTCTTTTGTACTGTTTTATCTTTATTTATTGTCTAGTTTTTATTTCTAACTTTTTTTGTTTTAAACACAATAACAAAGCTTTTGAATCCTTGATTCATTTAAATCCTTGTTAATCTTATTATTTGCTTTAGAAGGAAACTACCTGATATGCTTCAAATATAGTAACACTAATTATTTTTGGTCTAAGACTGTGTTAAAACAGTTTTATAATATTTTGAGATGCACTGTGGAAAAAAAAAACACTTTTTAGGCATTTGATAACAGTTTGTTATAAATTCATTTATAAATTATTATAAATATATAATTCCTATATTCCTATTCCTGATAAATAAAACCAGTTAAATTCTTCTGTCTTGTTTAGTCCATGTGTTCATATCACTAGATGACATGCAGAGCTACTGAATCCTTGTGTTAATTGTAATCTGCTTCTCTTAACTGATTTATAACTTTTTCTTCCATAATACATGTCACAAACTCAGCTACAACTGCAACTACAAACATTATAAGAAATTATTGTTTCCAAAATACTTTTTAATCCTGGAGTCTTTAGTAAATGTAACTGTCGAATGTCTTTTTGCTTATTCACTTGTTACTGTTTATCCATCATGCTGATTTCCAGGATGGCCACATCACATTTTGTACCTTCTCTCTGATTTAAATGATTATCCAATTTAATTTGGATAAATGCAAAGTGCAGTCCTTTCACTTTTATTCAGCAAAAGCATTTGATCTCTCTTATTTGAAGTTTTAATACTGCTAATATGGTTTGCTATTTATTATACAAATTATTTTCTAAAACATAAGTTTTCTACATGGGCTTAACTCTTGTAATATAATGTCATTCATTAACATAATTAACACTGCTTGAATTTAAAGTGTTTATTATATTCATTTAGAACACAGCAGCTGAATTCCCAATTCTGATTAGTCAGAGGTTGTTGATTATTTTCAATAATAACATAAATTCTGAATGGATAAATAATATTTTATGTCATTTTTGAATTGTAAAGTTGCAGTTGAGGATGCAAAATGATTTTTGTTGTCGAGGCAAACAAGACAAAACCGTAATCCAAAAACATAGCCAGATAACTGGCATGGTTCAGGTGATGAACAAACAGCATGAACAATGGCAGGTAAGATCAAATAATATAAAAAAATAAAATACCAAGGTCAAAACCAAAAAAAAAACAAAAGTGATTAATGAAACCAAAGGCATGGTATCGAGTGCTACAAAGAGACACAGAGAGTATACTTCACAAATACTTGTGTGTGAGTCCTTATAAACTGTGAGAGTGTTATGAAGTGAGTGTGAATGTGAGAGAGTCTGAGGTTGCGTCTCAATCAGCTTTCTAGCTCCCTAGGTTATGAGTCAGCAAATTGTGCATACACCTTCGGTCTCTGGTAAGAGGCTCACAACAGACTGAGACACTGATTACTCGATTTTCGATAACATTCTAATTTTCTCATCAATCACTGTAAAATATTTAAATTGTGTATGCCATATACATTTTTTTACCTTAAGTATACTCACTTTTTTATCATGGTACTTCAAGGCTAGCTATTACATTTTTTAAATCATTATACTATAAAGAATTTGAAATAAAGTTAAAAGTCATTAATGTAATCAAGTCAAATCATTGACTTTCAATGCTCTCTGGTTTTTGCAGTGCATTGTGGGATTTTTTAGGGAGCAAACATTCCAGTGCATTAGAAAGATTTTGTGATTGAGATACTTAAAATAACCGATTTTCTGATCAGTGCCATGGAGTTAATTAAGATGCACCTGGTGTGTTGTAGTTCTTGGCAGCCAGGTTTGTAGGCTGTGCTGGAATTTGGGATGTATAGTTGAAAGCCAGTTCTGATGTTGACATGACAGTAATGAATAATAAACTGTAATCATTGAAATTGGATAAAAGAGAACTAAAGCACTAAGGACGAGAACTAAAACAATTTGGGACATGCTGTTATTGGAAAATAATCAGTGACAGGGTGATGCACAAAGCGAAGGGTCATTACTACCATGAAGCTGATTTAAAAAGGTTGAAGAAAATAAATGTAACCAAATTTAGCAAAGCTTAAAGGTACAGTTTTTGTTTTTATGCATCTGACTTCTTCAAGTGTATATACCGTACATATACTGTAAGGACAACCTTCGAATTTAAGTGTGACATTAAAACTTAATACACCAAACTAAAATTAGTTGATGAGATGAGATTAGAGACCTTTATTAACTGTAATAATGTTATTAATCCACCGTAGGGGAAATTGACATTGGCAGTGCAAGTAAGAGGAGTAATATCAAAGAAAACCTATATGACTAAAGTAGTGTAAAATAAAAAATATAAAAATAAAAGAAAAGTAAAAAAAAATAAAAATAATGTGAAACAGAAATAAAAAAGAAAACAATAAAATAAATGAGTGTGTATGTACATATGATAGAGGTTTATACACACACATACACAATATCGCAATACCATCTGCCTTATTAGATCTGTCTTTATTAGATTTAGGCTACGACTAATATTGGGGTTTTTTCCGTCAATGTGTTTCCTAACATGAATAAATAAAAAAGATAATTTCCCCCTGCATTGTTAAACAGGGTCTTTTCTTGAAATGTGTATACACTGTTTCCTTATTAATTTTCCATTGCATTTCAATGCAAAGCTCTAGATCAGTGGATTAAATTGGACGTTTACTGTATCCTTTTTCTAACGTTTGTGCCTAAAACATTTGTGCCTATATTCCTGACCCTTTGGACTGATTTATGCAGGACTGAAAGGCTGCAAGTGATATTTTCTGATCAAACACTTGGGAAATCTATATTTCACACCATGGGTCAGTAGCAGCTCCATTACAGAAGAAAGAACAGATCCGAGGCCTGAAGCCATTACCATGACTGGGTATTTTCTTTCTTTTACCTAATTATGGCCCAGAAAGTCTTTAGATTTGCTATAATAGTGAAAACTGATACTTAACGTTTTTTCCCCAACATTGTGTATCACTTCTATGCTGCACTGAAGTAAAATTTTCTGTGAATGTGCATTATTAAGCATCGAAATAAAGTCTTTACAGTAACATATACCGTGAAGCAAAATTCACTGTTACATGTTGAATATACTACTGTTATTTTCTGTACTTTAAGCTGCACCATATTTGATAGGAATGTTATAGGATATTTGGGATGAAGACATTTAGTCCATACATCACAATATAAAACTGTGAGCTATGGTACATGGGATTTATATAATGTCTTACTCCAAAACATGCTGTAATAGGAGAGCAGAAAAGAAACTACTTTCTCAGGCAGCAGCACCTGCAGTAGGAAATTATCCATTAAGCTTGCGCGAAAATGGATTCCAGCTTCTGCTATAATCGGTGCTGTTTATCTGGACCAAACAAAGAAACTTCATTATCCGTTTGGTCATGGATACTTGGAATATGGTGGATTTCTTTATAATGGCCTCATAGGCTGTACAGCACAGTGCAAATGTAATTTCCCAATAAATGCTTTGGGAGCTTTATGAATTTTTCAGCCTGCTCAGTAAATCAGGAGCTGTATGAATTCTTTTTACATAACACAAGCTTTCATGTTCAAAGGATTACATAGGATTAGAAAAGTATAGAGCAGTTCTGTACATGTGACAAAAACAAATCTGTGATTTGTACATAAAATAATAAATAATAAAAATACTGTAGTAAATTAATTAATGGAAATACGTAGCTAAAACCTAAAGTGTATATTTTACTTGGTTAAAATGACTAAAATTACTTTTCAAGTGCCCAAAAACTTGAAAAAAAGAAGTAATGTTTACTTGAACCGATTGAATTCAATTTCCATAAGTGTTCACAGAACTTTAAACTGATTTCGTTTTGAGCATGATGGATTTTTCAATATTTTTTGTTTTGGGTTAGCTTTAAGGCCTAAGGATATTGTATTATGAAATGTTCCGAAAGATCAATTGTGTTAGTAAAGTTTTATTATAAGTTTTTCACAGTTCACTGTTTTTGAAGTGAGTGCATTGACTCATTTTGTGCTACTTCTAGTTGGAGCTAATAAATATGTTATTGAGCATTAAGCAGTATTTATACTGTGTAGGTGATGTGTATGTTTTACAGTGTTTATAGATTTACAGATTTGTGTAATTCCTTTATGCTTTTTTAATTTTACTAAGATTTTTGTGTGTGTGTGTGTGTGAAAATAATTGTTACCATACACTTTTCCTTTTTTTTGTTGAGAAAATCTAACTTGTTTTCAGTGTATTCTCTCTTGCTTTGCTTCATCTTTTATGTTTTTGATCAGCCTTTGTGTATTTTCTTAAGGTTGTGTCTTTGAACCCTATTTGTTTAATTCAGTATTTTAATTAAAATAGCATTTGGGAGTGAAGTACTGCTTTAGCATAACTATGCTTCAACTTTCATAAATAACACAATTAAGTATTCATGAGATGTCATATTTAAGCAAATTGTTTCTAATCAAACAAGAATGATTGGCAAGCCGCACAGTGGTGGCACATATTGTGTGTCACATCACCAGGATTTGGGGTTCGATAGTGAGCTCAGCATGGTCTCTGATTTTTCTCAAGGTACTCTGATTTCCTCCCAGCTCCCAAACTGATGTTGTGATTGTCTACTCTAAATTGTCTAAAGTGTGTGTGAGGGTGTACTATTTCCTTGTGTTTTCAGGATAACCTCCAGATCCACCTTGACCCTGTACAGATGAAGTTCTAATCGCAATTAAGTGATAAATGAATGACAGGTTATACCTGCAATTACCTTTCCTTGCAAGCAATAATGTTATAATTGATCATTTCTTAAACATGGTTTCAAAAGAGTGTTTTGTTGAAATGCATATAGACAGTATGGTAATTTATGGTTGTTATCTGGAGAGAATAGTTTCTGTTCAGTGCTCTCAGTAACTCATCAAGCTGTGTGAGTGAGATGACTTCATGTAGCAGGCCGTGTAATTAATGCCTGCCATAAGGTAATGGAACAAACCCAAAGCCTACAAAATCTTGATCACACACACAGCAGCTGTGCCGAGATTTTATGAATGGTATCAAACAGGCCACCTGTAGCTGCCCACTTACACTACAACCTGTTGCTGAGCTGCTACTAGTTTACTCTGATTGATTACATTGGTACTTTCAGTTGGCTAAACACTGTTTAATGTTAAATGTATACTTAATACACAATGCTTCACATAGAAAAGGTAGACATCATATTAAATTTGTGTTGAATTTGAGTACACTCTTTATTTAACTCTTTTACTCAGTGGCCACAAATTTGTGCCTGCTTTGAGGTTGTCCGTGTTCAGCATTAAATTTCTTAGTCTTGTCACACTCCACACTGACGGTTAATGGCTCATTCAAGAGTAGACACGTAAAGCTTTATGAATTTGTTTTTATAAGTATTTCTGTAAGTTTTTCATGCAAATGTTTATATCTTTATTCTAAATGGTGATATCAAACGCATTTTAAGATGCCCCAGGTGCCCAAGACGATATCTTCAAGCAATAAAATTCTGTGTAAGGTTACCTCAACAAAGGTAGAAATGTTTCACATGCAAAGCTAACTGTGTTCTAACTAATTTTATATCATTTGTTTATACTGATTGAGCATGTCCAATAAGTTGATTTCTATTCTTCTTTCAGAATGGAACACTGGTCTACTGGTAAAAAGGGTTAAACAGTTCATGATATGAGATAGCATTGTGCAGTGATTTGGATAAACAGGCAAAGGTAAGAAAGTCTTTTTTTCTTAATATGGCTATTTGTGTAATATCCACGTTGTCATTTAACTACTATAATGTTTGTTTGTTTTTTTAATTTTTGTAAAACCTGAACAAAATGGCATGTGGTTGAGTGCATACTCTAAAGATTAACAGGTCAGAAATATGCTTTTTGTATAGTTACAATATGCTGTCATGATGATGCTCTTGCCTGTAACACCTTGCTAAGCATAAATACAGTCAGAAGATGTTGACTAAACCTCTCTGGCCAAGAAAATGATGTCTTATTTGAGATTTGTGATTTTTTGAGATACAATATTGAGACAGAAGGAAAGAAAAGATCTTATTTGACAAATGCACATTGTAGCACATAGAAATTCTTTTCTTCACATATCCCAATTTGTTAAGAAGTTGTGGTCAGCCATGCTACAGTGTCCCTGGAGCAGAGAGAGTTAAGGGCCCAGCAGTGGCAGATCAAGTGGTCAAGGGCCCAGCAGTGGCAGATTGGTGGTTGGGGGGCTTGAATTCCCAACATTCTGATCAGTAACCTAGAGCTTTAACTATTCCAAAAGATATATATCTTTACATACCGTTGTGTAGATAGATAGATAGATAGATAGATAGATAGATAGATAGATAGATAGATAGATAGATAGATAGAAAGATAGATAGATAGATAGATAGATAGATAGATAGATAGATAGATAGATAGATAGATAGATAGATAGATAGTCCTTTCCACATCTCCTTCCCAAGACAACTGGTCTCTCTGTCAGAAAGACAAGAACTGTCAAATTTCCACTTCTTTACTTTTTTCGTGTGATTAATTAATAGCTGTCCCCTAATGAACTCCACAATTTCATTAGATTAGTGGCTCCCAGAGAGACAAAACTTGTTTGTGTAAAAGAATGTATTACTTCAGGCCAGAGCACTTCATCATTAGGACAGTTGAACTTTCTTTTTAATGTCAACCAGACACCAAGAGAGAGAGAGGTTTACACAGTACAACTTCCCCAACACATTCTCGGTTTCGACACCAATATTCTCTATCCTAAAAAACAGGAGATTTTTTTTGTCTGGTTCATATAACCTGGTAGCAAGACAAATGGATTATGTATAAACTCACAGTCCCACAGTGACGCTAGCACTTGCACCCGGGTTTTTTCGAATTCTGTATGAATGAAGAAACGCAGTATCCAGTGTTGCTTATTTGTAACTTTTCATATAGCTTGTTTCATGTGAAATCTAAACTGTAGCTGCAACACCATGCTGGGATTTGGGGTAATCTTTTGTTTTTGTCTTCTTTTATTAGATTGACTGCATCTAAAATTCTTTTAAAAACCTAGACTTGCTTCAATTTCCCCAGGACATAAAGAAAATGAAAATTATCACAGAAAAAAAGAAGAGCTGGAGATTTTTTAAAAAGATAATACTGACGAATGAGCTCTGTTTCCAATGTTGAATTGACTCGTTGATGTGCATTAGGAGATAAGTGAAAGGTTTGAGTTAGAGAAAGCTGGGGGAGAATTAGTGTGAGCTGATGACAACACAGATTTGAACGCTTTGAACATAATGAAGCTCCCTGCTTTTATTTAGAAACAGGTGGAGGTTTGTTGTGTATCTAATACTTTGCAGTAAATGTATGAGTCTTCATTTATGAACTCAAACTGTTCAGTTCATATGTAGCTCCACCTTATTTATGCACCAATGTCTGTTCAGTCAACTACAAAAGCACTGGTATGCTTCATGATAAGAAATAACACATTCAAGTATTATTTTGACAAAGCTTTACTTCACTTTTATTTAAATATTTGAAAATTTGAGCAAGATGTTGAATTCTAGTTTGAGAAAGCTTAAATAATTACCATTACATTATCCAAAAATGCACTATTTCCTGCGTCCTCATCTCCTTTTGATATTCAGTAAAACTGCATGATTGCCAGTGTGATATTTCTTTTATACAACAGTTCTATAAACAAGAAATTCATTCATTCATTGTCTACCGCTTATCCGATCTATACACGGGTCACGGGGAGCCTGTGCCTATCTCAGGCGTCATTGGGCATCAAGGCAGGATACACCCTGGACAGAGTGCCAACCCATCGCAGGGTACACACACTCTCTCATTCACTCACACACTACGGACAATTTAGAGATGCCAATCAACCTACAATGCATGTCTTTGGACCAGGGGAGGAAACCAGAGTACCCAGAGGAAACCCCCAAGGCACGGGGAGAACATGCAAACTCCACACACACACACACACACGACGGAGGCTGGAATTGAACCCTCAACCCTGGAGGTGTGAGGCAAGCATGCTAACCACTAAGCGACCGTGCCCCCCTAAACAAGAAATTAATATCAAATAATTGACATCTCAGACACAATATGGCAAAATGTTCTGTTTATTTTTTGCTCCGCTTGTTAAAATAAATCATAAAGAAGCCACACTTACATTATAGCATAGTCACTACCTCACATTGATTTGTATGTTTCTGCTAAAATGCTTGCATGTCTTCCTTTTTATCTTCATCTGACAAGCTTACAAAGTCAAAAGTTAAATTTATATATTCAAAATGTCTGCTAGATAACTGTAGTAACTGGTTCAAAGTAGAAAGTGAAATTTTATGAAGAGGACAGTAAAATAGTAATACATCTTAATGCACTTAAATGAAATATAAGCACACTTTGAAAACCTCTCAACCCATTAAAGTAGTGAACTGGAACTAAATGCTGTATAAAATTGTACATTATATAGTGGAGGTTTTTGGGAGTTTGAAATCTTCATGGATTTGGTGTTGTTGGGCCATTCATTGGGTCCCCTTAAAACTAGTGGCCCCAAGAAATTATCTGGTTTGCCTTTCCTGTAACTCTGCATCTGAAAATAGCAACAATCATTAGGTTTTACATTGATCAAGCTGATTGTTATTTGGTTTAGATGGCCACTCAAATGCTAGAGGTCTATGATGTTTTTAAATTACTTCAGAGCACTGTTAAAACACTTATTGAGTGATTATTGAGTAATTTGCGTTTATGTGTAATCACATGACCATCTGATGAAGGACAATAAGGACAGGCTGTGTGTGTGTGTGTGTGTGTGTGTGTGTGTGTGTGTGTGTGTGTGTGTGTGTGTGTGTGTGTGTGTGTGTGTGTGTGAGAGAGAGAGAGAGAGAGAGAGAGAGAGAGAGAGAGAGAGAGAGAGAGTACAGTTGTACAGTACTTGTGTACAGTATAAGCAGAGTGGAACTGTAACTCCAATTCTACTCCTTCTCATAACCATCTAAATGATGTAGGATGCAAACAAGAATATTCAGTTTAAGTATGTTCTGTGTTAAATAAAACACTAGAAATATGGGTCTATCTTTTAGAATAAGTAGCACAGTTTCCTGATACTCATACATTCCTTATTAGATTCAGCTCAAGCTTCTTATAACTCTTTTACTTATGAAGCTCAATGACAGTATTTTCTATGGCCACTGAGGTTGTGTTAGTTTAGCTGACAGCATATAGTAATGATTCATGTATGGTAAGTGATAAAATACTAACAGCTAAGATGAATTCTATTTCTAATGGAGTTTAGCTAGGCTCATTAATCATGATATGACTCCTTTCCAACCATTAATAATGAAAGAGATATTAAATGTGTGTACAGTGTAAAACGTCGTCAGTTTCTTTAAAAAACATAATCATTTTAAGCTTATTAAAGCTTATTATACATGATTCTTCTTCTGCCATCATCATTGAAAAGATGACTCATTTGGTCCCACAATCATTAAATGTGTGAATTGCTGCTGAACATTTCAAAGTGAAACATCTGATTAGTGTAAATCTGTTTGGGATAAGAGAGGACAACATTGTTATTTTTAACTCAGTCCTCAGTAGCCTTTGGCCTTTTAAGCCAACTAGTTTCTAGCATTACTGCATATTACTGCAAGTCTGAATGCATATTAGTGCAAGTCTGAAGCAACTACAGCTACTATTTTTCGAAAAATAGTATCCACTTGGAAATGACATTAGCTTTTGCATCCTTCAATCAATCTAGGCTTAACTGAACAGAATGCAATGTAAATCATTTAGCTAATGTTACCTAATGTAAATGTGATATTGACCATGTTAACTACTTTGTACCAAAGGTCAGATTTCCTCATGTCTAATCTTTTCTTTTTGAAGCAGGTGTCCAGGCGACAATCCGATATTGGATTTGATCTAAAATGTATCATAAGTTTTAGCACAAACTTGCAGAGTCCATGCCAGCTCAAGTGCACAATGCCATTAAAGCAACAAACAAACAAGTAAATAACATCAACAAAAAATAATTGACCAAACAACATTTCTGTCAGTGAGATCTAACTCGCTTCTTAGAATATTGACTATTTTGTAAAATAAATAAACAAACAAACAAACAAACAAACAAATCAATTTTCACGTATTTATTTACTGGAAAATGTGTGAATTGAATTCTTTTATTGTTTTATCATTTTATGAAGGGTGCCAATGATTCAGGGGGAGTATTAAGTTTAATGGCAGGGGGCAACTTCATAAAGGTAGTTAGTTTTTAGTACCTCAGTACAATTGCAGTCCAAATGCAGTAAAATGGACAAAGCACAACCACAATGCTGCAGTAGTTTTTAGCCCAGTGACTGGAAAAAATGTTTTATTTCCATGGATCATCTGCTGCTGGATAAATCACATCTATTACCAGAAAATACCAACAAGCCTAAGAATATGTTTACATCTCCCATATAAAAATCAACTGTGTACCTTGAGGTATTAATCCTTTTTATTATTTTTCTACTTTCTTCACTGCATATTTAAACTCTAGTTTATTTGTGTTCCTTGTTGTTTTACACAGTAGCACTGCCAATATGCATAAGAGAAAATATTTCCTTTGAAGGATACGAGAGCTGAGAGTCAAAGTATTTTCTCCCACGTTGATTTGCCAAATTACAAGTTCAAATTCTGTTAACTTGATGCATGTCATTTTTTGTGTATTCACTGTGTAATACACATTGTGCTATATTTGGAATTGGAACCATCTTAAAACCTATCCACTCTACAGAATAAATGAACAATTTAATTCGTTCAGTTTAACCTGACCAAATATAAAGTTATAGAAATAGAAAGGACAGGTTAATTGGCATATTTGAATTTGCTCCTGTGTCGTTAATGACACTGACATGTTATAACTTTATACACATTTTACATCTCACTGACAGATTAATGTTCTGGGCTCTAAAGTGAGTCATGATTACGAGTCTGGCCATTCACAGTAACCCCAGTCACAGCCGGTTCTGGATTCATGGGACCAAGGGATTACATTACATCCTTCTGCAAATGCCACACTCCAAAAATCCATAAAATGTTCACATGATCTTAAATATCTTTTTGAGGTTTTAAAGATAAACTGAGAGGTTATGTCTTCATTTATATATTTAATAATATGTAAAAACCCATGTAAAAGTTTGAGTGTGCTGTTCAGTGTACAATGTATAGTGCAGATATTTCCATAAGTTTGAGGTAAATACAAACAAATCCATGATGCTCACTGGCGCCTTTTATATATTTGCAGAGGAGTCTGGTTGAAACAGAATGTGTGATGATTCTCACCTGTGTGTAATCTTGGCATGATTACCTATGTGTTGTTTGCTTGTTTTTGTTTGTCTTTGTGCATGCTTTCTTGACTACACCTCTTTCTCTCCTCCCCCTCTGGTTCCAATGCCTGAAACTAGCCCCCAAAATCCCACCTTTTCCTCTTTTTCTTTTTTCCATACAAGGAACCATCCATGTCCACCAAGACCAGGGTAAAGCCCAGGTATTTCTTGGACCAGTATTCCCTAACAAAAGCAGGAACTCTGATATGGTTCTTGATGCACTGCAAGCCTTCCCCAATTGAGCAGAAATGTAACATGTGTCAGTGAGTAAACAAGAGAGTGCACATAAGGCCTTGGTAGACTTGGGTTGTATTCAGACCACTGTTTATCAAACCATGATTCAATGCAGGCCATTGGGAATTGCATGAGAGGTGAAGGCGAGGTGTGTGTATGTGGAGTGTGTTGACTGAGGAGTCCAACGATGTCAGTTCCATATCAGAGGAACACCAAGGGTGGTGAGCTGATTTCAGAATACCACACTGTGATATCACCCTCCAGTTCAAGCTCCAGCATGGTGGACTGCAGCTGTCCCACCCTTTTACTTGAACACAAAAAAAGGGACTGTTTGGGATTAACTCAATATCATACTGAATATGGAAAGAATTTCGGAGTTCCTCAGTGATCGGAGCACGCTGGTGGTCTTGTTACCCAAGGCTCCAATGGGTTGATCTGTTTTGTATGTACCATGTTGTTTAAATTTTATACATAACCAATGCAACACATTGATGAACCACTTGATTGAGAGTCAGTTGCTAGCTGTATGGCTTCTTGATCTGTGTCGGATGGTGGGGTATGTGGCAATTGGGGGTATTCTGGTATCAGGTGTTAACTGGTAAGGAGTTGGGTTGATGATGCCTACCTGTGTGTATTCTTGGTGCAGTTACTTATAAGATATTTGTATGTTGAGAGAACGCTATAAACCAGAGATAGCTGAGCTGAAAGCCATTGGTTTGTGGTTGTGCATGTGTGTGTTGGAGAGTGAGAGAATGCCGAAAGCACTCACAGAGAAATGAAAAATAAAAGAAGAACGAAGCTTGGTAAAAAAAAATCATCTGTTCCCTGAGTCCTCCTTTCCACCCATACATGCCAGGGTTTTACAATAGCATTGCTGCTTGTTATAATACACAATGTCGAGTCCACTGGAGGAAGTGAACAGGAATCAGAATAAATGGATAAAAATATGTGGAGTCAGGTCATGGCACTGTGACCAGAATAATTTACTTTGGCAAGATTCAGCAGAAACAGTAATAGAAATTAATTATTAATCATTTTATTAATATTCATTTTTTCACAAGTTCTGTCTGTTTACAACCCCAAAACATTTAGGCTAAATCTCACACCATCTTCAACCTTCAACCTCAGTTGAGACTATATTCCTGATCACAGTCACCTGAAACCAGACTCTCAGTATTACTTGGCAAAGTTTTGTTTCACCATTGTGAAACAAAATACTTCACCATACTTCCATTGGCATCCTCATGACAGTCAAAGCCCCCAAATGATATTGTTAATTACAGCATACCAAGACATCACTGAAATTAAGGAGTCCAAACCTGTTTTAGCATTCTAATGTGCCTGTGCACAAATCTTGTACATATTTTTCTCTGGCAGTAGTTCACTGCAAATTTCCTTCTCTGGATGTCAGAGTCACATAAGAAATTAGCTAGAAAGCTCTATCTTTGCTTTGACTTTGGGAGGTTGTGAGTTTGAAACTTAGGTCTACCAAGCTGCAATAAGGTGACACTGCTGGGCCCTTGAGCAAGGCTTTTAACCCTCAAATGCTCAGTTGTACAAAATGAGATAAATTGCAAGTTGCCTGTCAAATGCCAGAAATGTAAATGTAAAGACATGGCTTGGCACATATTGATGCATAAGAGCACAATTGGCCCAAGCCCTAACCTTTACCCTGCTGAACACCTTTGGGATGAACTAGAAAATCCGCATTAACTCCACACCAGGCCTTTTCACTTGGCATCCATGCCTGAGCTCACTAATGCTCTTGTGGCTGAATGAGCACAGATTCCTAAAGCCATGCTCCAAAATTTAGTGGAAAGCCTTCCCAAAACACTGCATGTAAATGCCCATGGTTGACTCTGTAGGTTTACTTTGACAACCCCAGTAAACAGGCTCCCAAACCAGCTTGATCATAAATAAACCAGGCCTAAATGAATGTATAATTACATTTTCTTCCTTTGGTTTAAGCATTGATACTTCACAGATTTTTTCTCTGGCAGTAGTTCATTGCAAAGTTACTTCTCTAGATGTTAGAGTCACATAAGAGCTTAAGGAGGAAGCTCTGTCTTTGAAGTAACACTGAGTGGCCAGGGAAGAGATTTAGATAAATCTAGCCAGTGCCACATTCCTGTGAGTGCCAGTGGATCAATAATCAAGACACCCTCAGTAACAAAGTATGCAATTTTCAAGCAGGAATGTGGAATTTATATCCAGTATTAAAACTGTACCTAAAAGTAATGTGTTATACTTAGGTTCTGCAGTAAGAGCAAGATGATCGTTGTTCTGGATTCTAACTCAGTATTTGATTAGACCTATGTCATGTTTCAAACTTGACTTGGGATTGATGGAAGAACATGGCATTAAACTCGGCATTGGTGAGGTTTATTTGTTGAGCTTCATCACAACCTTGATTTGAATCATCAGAAAGGTGATTTCAAGGTAAAAATCAAATTATCATTATTTCCTGTGATTCAGTATTCAAGTGAGTGTATGAAAAATTACACCTTACCGCATGATGGATTAATTTTTGGTTAAATGAGTCTATGGTAATTAGGACTCTGATTGTACATGCTGATCAATCATAATATTAAAATCAATGACAGTTAAAGTGAATAATATTGTCATTACAATGGCACCTGCGAAGGGGTGGAGTATATTAGGCAGCAAGTGAACAGTGAGTTATCAAAGATGATGTGTTGGAAGCAGGAAAAAATGGCAAATGTAAAGAATTGAACTACTCTCACAAGGGCCAAATTTTGATGGCTAGATGACTAGGTATCTCCACAATGGCCGGACTTGGGGGAGTGTTCTCAGTATGCAGTTATTGGTACCTACTTAAAGTAGTACAAGGAAAGACAAACAGGAAACCACCAAATGGGTGTCCAAGACATTGTGCATGGCGAGTGAAGGCTAGTCTATCTGGTCCAATCCCACAGAATAGCTACTGAAGCAGAAATTGCTGAAAGAATTCATGCTGTCTATGAAAAAAAGGTGTCAGAACACACAGTGCATCATAGCTTTTGGACAGCAGGGTGCGTGTGAGATGCATACCTGGGGAAGAGTTGGCACCAGGATGCACTATGGGAAGCCAGTGGAGGCAATGTGATGCTCCGGGCAATGTTCTGCTTGGAAACTTCGGATCCTGGCATTTATGTGGTGTTACTATTACACATACCACCTACCTAAACATTCAACGTGTCAAACCCAGGACTTCATGTCAGTGTTATTCCCTGTTATGTCATTTGGTTCTTTTAGCAGGATAATGCACCCTGCCACACTGCAAAAACCATTTAGAAATGGTTTGAGAATCATGAAAGATAGTTCAAGGTATTGACTTGGCCTCCAAATTCCACAGATCCCATTTCATTTGTGGGTAAATAAATCTGTAAGTTGTGTTGGTCAAACAAGTTTTATTCATGGAGGCCCCAGCTCACAGCTTGATGGTCAGAGCTATTGTGGTGGCACAATGGAACATACACAATATTTGGCAGGTGGTTTTAATGTTATTGCTGATTGGAGTACATCTATATGCAGCCATACATACACAACATTTTAAATGTCTAGAACTAGTCTGTGGAAAACAGGTTAATAATATCTACCACCATCTCTTCTATAAACCCTGCTTTTAGCTCCAGCTGGGTACATAAGAGTTACAGTTTAATTTAGTCTTTTTAGCTCCTGTGATTGTGACATAAACATCTTTCTTGGCCTTGTAAGTCATGTTGTAAATAAACCCCATAATTAATCATTCACTGGTATATTAAAAAAAACTGATTTAATCGGTGAAATGCTAGTCTTTGAAGTCTTTGTGTTATAAAATGTTAAATTTTTCATGCCAGTTACGACTTTGAATATGCATAACAGCCTGTTCTGTGCTTTCATATTTGGCTCTAACAAAACAGAAAAATAATTAGTTATGACATTGCCTAATCATACCACTGCATTCAATAAATTAGGCTTTAAAGATTTAACCAGACACATATACAAGATCTGCCTCTAGACAATCTTTCATCTCATTTGCCACATTGGCTTTCCTGGCCCAATTTTGTGGAAGTAATTGGCAAGTACACTAGAGGGAATAAGGGACTTGGCACAGGATCAAGTTCAAACAGGGTGTGGTGATGTTTTTGCTTCGTTACAGCTGCCGACTGCATGTGCCATCTTGCTCAGAGAATATTCAGACTTAACTGAGTGCCAGGTCTTCTTGCACAACATCAGTGCCTGACCTCAATAATTCTCCTGTGACTTAATGGGCAAATCCTCACAGTCACAATTTAAAATTTTATAGAAAGTCTTCCTAGATGTGTGGTTTCCTGTTTTTATACATTATTTTTACATTATACATAGTTTCCTATTTTTACATTATACACTGATACATTGTCCCATAAGTTCAGCAATCAGAAATGTTTTGGAGGTAACATGTTTCTCATTAAGAGTGTCTGTGTGCCCTGCGATGGGTTGGCACTCTGTCCAGAGTGTATCCTGCCTTGATGCCCAATGACGCCTGAGATAGGCACAGGCTCCCCATGACCCGAGAATAGTTCGGATAAGCGGTAGACAATGAATGAATGAAAGAATGTTTCTCATTAAGTTTGAGATCACTTTTTTCATCTTTATATAATTGGAAAAAAATCCCTGAAAGTAAGATATCTACAAACATCCACATTATTTACTTGCAAATAGCAATGCTACCATCTTAACAAAAAAAAACTAATTTCACCCAAGCCAAAATAGCATGCTATATCAATTTTAATGACAAGGAGAATATGTTTTTTCCTCCTTACATTTTGTTAGACCAGTGTTAACCACAAGGGGCAGCAAAAAAGAAAACTGAGTTTATTCAGAGACAGTATGCGATAGAGGTATGCATCATCTTGAGCATATATACAGTGGGGCAAAAAAGTATTTAGTCAGCCACCAATTGTGCAAGTTCTCCCACTTAAAAAGATGAGAGAGGCCTGTAATTTTCATCATAGGTACACTTCAACTATGAGAGACAGAATGAGAAAAAAAAATCCAGAAAATCACATTGTCTGATTTTTAAAGAATTTATTTGTAAGTTATGGTGGAAAATAAGTATTTGGTCAATAACAAAAGTTTATCTCAATACTTTGTTATATACCCTTTGTTGGCAATGACAGAGGTCAAACGTTTTCTGTAAGTCGCCACAAGGTTTTTTCCACTTGTGGGCCCGGGAATTTGGCATCATTCCTTTCCATGGGGAGAAAAAAAAACTCCCAGAAAAACAGTTTTATGTTTTTTTTAAGTGTCGCTGGGAAAACAAGTATTTTCTAACTCCATCCAAACTTTTTATATGAGGTTGAGATCTGGAGACTGGCTAGGCCACTCCAGGACCTTGAAATGCTTCTTACGAAGCCACTCCTTCGTTGCCCGGGCGGTGTGTTTGGGATCATTGTCATGCTGAAAGACCCAGCCACGTTCCATCTTCAATGCCCTTGCTGATGGAAGGAGGTTTTTACTCAAAATCTCACGATACATGGCCCCCTTCATTCTTTCCTTTACACGGATCAGTCGTCCTAGGGCCCTTTGCAGAAAAACAGCCCCAAAGCATGATGTTTCCACCCCCCTGCTTCACAGTAGGTATGGTCTTCTTTGGATGCAACTTGGCATTCTTTCTCCTCCAAACACGACAAGTTGAGTTTTTACCAAAAAGTTCTATTTTGGTTTCATCTGACCATATGACATTCTCCCAATCCTCTTCTGGATCATCCAAATGCTGTCTAGCAAACTTCAGACGGGCCCGGACATGTACTGGCTTAAGCAGGGGGGACACGTCTGGCACTGCAGGATTTGAGTCCCTGGCGGCGTAGTGTGTTACTGATGGTAGCCTTTGTTACTTTGGTCCCAGCTCTCTGCAGGTCATTCACTAGGTCCCCCTGTGTGGTTCTGGGATTTTTGCTCACCGTTCTTGTGATCATTTTGACCCCACGGGGTGAGATCTTGCGTGGAGCCCCAGATCGAGGGAGATTATCAGTGGTCTTATATGTCTTCCATTTTCTAATAATTGCTCCCACAGTTGATTTTTTCACACCAAGCTGCTTACCTATTGCAGATTCAGTCTTCCCAGCCTGGTGCAGGTCTACAATGTTTTTTTCTGGTGTCCTTTGACAGCTCTTTGGTCTTGGCCATAGTGGAGTTTGGAGTCTGACTGTTTGAGCTTGTGGACAGGTGTCTTTTATACTGATAACGAGTTCAAACAGGTGCCATTAATACAGGTAACGAGTGGAGGACAGAGGAGCCTCTTAAAGAAGAAGTTACAGGTCTGTGAGAGCCAGAAATCTTGCTTTTTTGTAGGTGACCAAATACTTATTTTCCACCATAATTTGCAAATAAATTCTTTAAAAATCAGACAATGTGATTTTCTGAATTTTTTTTTCTCATTCTGTCTCTCATAGTGGAAGTGTACCTATGATGAAAATTACAGGCCTCTCTCATCTTTTTAAGTGAGGGGAACTTGCACAATTGGTGGCTGACTAAATACTTTTTTGCCCCACTGTATATACAAAACAGGCCTATCCGACACTTATGATAAGACATGCACAGATACTTTGGACTGGATTTTGATTAAATTGTTCCTATTACAATTATGCTTTAGTTTTTTGTCCATGCAAAAAGCAGCAGTCGAAACTAAACTATCTGCAGAATATGATGGATATAGGACAAGGAGTAGAACATATTTGAGGCTTTATTACTGTATTTGTATTTTATTACCATACTTAAGTCTTATTTGGGAAGATTTTACTCAATTATTGTTGAAATTGAAGTAGAAGTAAAAGTAAATTCTCAAGAGAAAAAAAACTTTTTTACTCCTTACATTTCATTTTGACCTACCAAATTTCTCTTTAATCAACTCTCAATCACTATGACATTTAAATTTTATTACTTATTTTTTACATTTTGTTGTATCAGCACTGAGTAATGGAGACATTATGCTTGCAGGTTGTCAGTCCATCCCTCCGAGGTTCTCATTAGCATGATATCTCAATAATAAGTGGTTGAATGTTTGTAGGATTTATCTGGAATTGTCATTTTAACCAACAGAAGAACTGATTTTGGAAATGATTCAAACGGTAAAGTTCAAACAAGGTCACTTGTCTGAAATAGTTTTTCTACAATAGCTTTCTTTATGTTTTAAGTATTTTTAAGGATATCTCTGGCATGCAAATTAGCAACAAGAACAACTAGACTTGTGGCAAAGGCATTCCCTTCAATGCCACTGGTGCCAAGTTCAACATGTTTTTGTTTATCTTTGTTTTTTTTCTATATTTTGATAGAGTTACCAGTTGATAAAGTTTGAGATATCTTATTTGCCTCCCACATAGAAAAAGTATTTTAGTTCCCTAGTTAAGTTAAGGCAGTATGTTAAGTTTGATGCACTGACATTAAAGTAAAAAAAAAAACAACAACAACAGATTAATACAGAGGTGATAAGGGCCATTGTGGATTAACTACATAGAAATAACTACTAAAACTTATCATATACTAGTAAACATCACACAGGTATTGGCAATTAAAAGGATTAATGTTCCTGCCATGTGTGCCTTTGCTACATTATTCTTAATGAATTACTACAGCAACTAATGCAACTGAACTGAAGTGCTCAAATGAGCAGCTTGCCAATGCACCTAAGACCTGCACATGTATCAAGTATTCCAGTACATTATTGGTCATAGTTTAGTAAAGCGACAGCATAATTAAGCACTTCATCTACAGAGTGATAGCTCTGGGTCTATATCAGTGACTTCATTCTGTATTGGCCAAATTCTGATTATGTATATGCTAATTATTCATATTTATTCGCATGGTCCAACAAAGGATAATGAGAAAAAAATGATCTGACTCATTTTGTTCATACATTAACCTTCTGGTGCCACGTTACAGCAGACAAATATGCAGGGAAATTACTTTTGTTGCTAAAATTGATGACAGGAATCAATCTTTAGTATGTTAGGCAGAATAACTGCGTGAATATTTGATTTGGAAACACACTTAATTATTTTTACACTTATGCTTTAGGGCTTCTGTAGAATCAGCAGTAATCAACGCTACTCTTTGATTCTGTAACTTTAATATAACACCTCTGCAAAGTTTTATGTGTAGAGACAGTGCAGTAAGGCAGGGACTCTTTGGTAATATTATCTAATGGTTGAATGGTTTTAATATCATCATTATGGCCCCACAATGAGTTACATATAGTGGGTAAGATTACACTTATACTGTATTTTGTAGGATTTATAATCATCTGCCTCTGATAAAGGTATGACATAGGTATGAAGCAAGAGTTGGCCAATAAAAGGGTTCTATTTTGACTCGTAATGCCGAAGAAGTGGAAGGTGTGTATTTCTATGTGCGTGGCTCTCATTAGCTTGTTCTCTGCCAGGAAGAATGTCGCACAGCTCGTATGTGCACTGTTGCCCTGTGGCAGCCTCTCATATTGTGACAGCCTGCTCTGCCTCTATATGTGGCATTGTGAGAAGGCATTTTTTCTCTACTGCCACACCATAATGAGACAATATGACATTTTTCGACATTTTTCTATTCTTTGCGTCATGGGTTTTGGAAAGGTGAATACTCAGTGGTAGTCAGCTGAATGGTCTTGAAGAGCTGCACCATCCAAAGAATGTGTCATCATTATGTCATCGTTATGTATTCTTCTTTAGTGAGATACTGAGTTTCATCAAATGTCACCCAAACATTTGGAATCTGTACTGCAGGAAACCAGACTCTCAATCTATCCTGTACCTGCAGAGGAAGAACTATTAACCAATCAAATGCAGGAGGTGGGAATTGTTAAAGTATAAAAAATATTAGGTCATGGACCATATAGAACTGTACTATACTGTAGAACAATGGGGGACAAAAAGTCGATCCCAAAATGAATGCCAGATGCCAGAGATGATTTTATTTTTTATTGGGTTAGCTGGATGATATTACTGTAACTAGTACACTTTCTGGCAATAGCAATCTGCACCATCTCTCTGATTTGCATTTTTACTGGCTCGTAGCACAAGTAGCAAAAAAAGGCAGCAGCCCACAAATGTTTTCTCACATAGACTTACCTTCAAAGTACAAGTTAGGAGAAGTTTCTTCTTATTCACCCCAAACTACTTCATCACTATGGCTTTTCACAGAGGCCTTAAATTTTTAAAAATTATTTTGGCTTTAGTCTTCATCTGAAGACCTTGATATTATATGGTTCTATATGAGGAGATACAACTTTATAATACTAAAGTCACAACATCTTTTAGCTTAATATTTCTCAAATGTTTTTTTTGTCCAAAGGGCACTGGAGAAAGATTTTACTCTAGATCGTTCAGTGGTGCTTTGGGGCTTTCGTTTAGGCAAGAGAGCTGAAGTGGTTGTAGGTTAACAAGGAAGACCTGTGGGTCTCTATTGATTACTTCCACTGCAAGCTAATTGCTTAAACAGCAGAGAAATGTCAGGCAGACAATGTCCATGCATACAGACTAGGGATGTGCCTTCTTCCTAGCTGTGATTATTGAATAACAACTTTACTAAATGTCAATATTTTAGCTTATGGTTTTAGCTTCTGCCCACATTACAGTGAAAACTGCCAGCTCTTGAGATGTTTCACTAGTCCTCTAACTTGCACACAAAAATGTTGCTCTCTACATCAGATTGGTTCCACAGGCAGCCTTTGTCTTTGAAATCATGTCAATATTCAGCATAACTGATCCACAAAATGTGATTTCAGCATTTTCATACTGGTTCATACAGTCAAGTGAGCATTAAAATACCCATACACTGCATTGAATTGGGAGTTTCTCTGCATGCGTTTCTATGTATTGTATGAATGTACTTTAAACTTATGGGTCTCTTTTTCATACATTCAATATGATGAGCAATCCTATGAGATCTTGCAAAGTGACTTTATTGGAAAAAAAGTAATATTGATTTAAAATGTGACTTCTTGTAAAGTTAACAAGGAACATTAAAGAAGAATCACTGACATTAGATGCCAAACATTAAAAATCCATCCTTCATGGGTTTAGAAAACATAGTACAACTGTCTTAGATACTCTTGAAAAAAATGTTTAGATATTATTCTGCACTTTAACTCTCTGTCCATGATTTATGCTTCGACTAGTCAAATCCCTGTGATTTATTTCTTTACTCATTAACCTCATGCCATATGTCCACTATCCCTCTCTATTAGTGGTTTTTAATTATTGACCAACACAGAGCTCTTCCCTAATCTAGCCATGGGGGTCACAGTCCAGTGACTTCTGTGCCGGTCCCAAGCCCGGATAAATAGAGAGGGTTGTGTCAGGAAGGGCATCCAGCGTAAAAGATTGCCAAATTTAACCATGCGAATCGTCAGTACTCTGAATTTCATAACAACGACCGCCATCGGCGCCGTTGACCAACAGGGCACCGGTGGAAATTGGGCTACTGTTGGTCGAAGAAGTAGAGGAGGGAGGAGAGTGCACAGACAGAGAGAGAAGAGGAAAGGTAAGAGTGTAGGACTGAGAATAGGAACTCTGAATGTTGGTACTATGACAGGGAAAGGTAGAAAGCTGGCTGATATGATGGAGAGAAGGAAGGTGGATATACTGTGTGTACAGGAGACCAGGTGGAAGGGTAGCAAGGCTCGTAGTATAGGAGCAGGATTCAAGCTGTTTTATTATGGTGTGGATAGTAAGAGAAATAGGGTAGGTGTGGTCCTGAAGGAGGAGTTTGTGAGGAATGTTCTGGAGGTGAAGAGAGTGTCAGACAGGGTGATGAGTCTGAAGTTAGAGATTGAAGGGGTGATGTTGAATGTTGTTAGTGGTTATGCCCCACAGGTAGGTTGTGAGTTAGAGGAGAAAGAGAGATTCTGGAGTGAATTCTGGAGATGAGGTGATGGAGAGTATTTCCACGGGTGAGAGAGTGGTGATAGGAGCGGATTTTAATGGACATGTTGGTGAGGGGAACAGAGGTGATGAGGAGGTGATGGGCAAGTTTGGAGTTAAGGAAAGGAACCTAGAAGCACAGATGGCAGTGGACTTTGCTAAGAGGATGGACATGGCTGTGGTTAACACTTATTTTCAGAAGAGGGAGGAGCATAGAGTGACTTACAAGAGTGGAGGTAGGAGAACACAGGTAGACTACATCCTATGTAGAAGAGGCAATCTGAAAGAGATTAGTGACTGTAAAGTGGATGTGGGAGAGAGTGTAGCCAGACAGCATAGGATGGTGGTGTGTAGGATGACTTTGATGGTCTGTAAGAAGAAGAGGTCAAAGATAGAGAAGAAAACCAAGTGGTGGAAGCTGAAAAAGGAGGAATGTTGTGAGGAATTTAGACAAAAGTTGAGGCAGGCTCTGGGTGGTCAGGTAGTGCTGCCAGATGACTGGGAAACTACAGCAGAAGTGATCAGGGAGACAGGGAGAAAGGTGCTGGGTGTGTCATCTGGAAGGAGGAAAGAAGATAAGGAGACTTGGTGGTGGAATGAGGAAGTTCAGGATAGTATCCAGAGGAAGAGGTTAGCCAAGAAGAAGTGGGACATGGACAGGACTGAAGAGAATAGACAGGAATACAAGGAGTCACTGCGCAGAGTGAAGAGGGAGGTGTCTAAGGCCAAGCAGAAGGCATATGACGAGTTGTACACTAGGTTAGACACTAGAGAAGGAGAGAAGGACTTGTACAGGTTAGCTAGGCAGAGGGATCGAGATGGGAAGGATGTGCAGCAAGTTAGAGTTATTAAGGATAGAGTTGGAAGGGTGCTCACAAGTGAGGAGAGTGTACCGAGGAGATGGAAGGAGTACTTTGAGGAGCTGATGAATGAGGAAAATGAGAGGGAAAAAAGAGTAGAAGGGGTGAACTCTGTGGAACAGAAAGTAGATAAGATTAGAAAGGATGAAGTCAGGAAGGCTTTGAAGAGGATGAAAAGTGGAAAGGCAGTTGGTCCTGACGACATCCCGGTGGAGGTCTGGAAGTGTCTAGGAGAGGCAGCAGTGGAATTTTTAACTAGTTTGTTCAACAGGGTTTTAGAGAGTGAGAGGATGCCTGAGGAATGGAGAAGAAGTGTGTTAGTGCCGATCTTTAAGAATAAGGGTGATGTGCAGAGTTGCAGCAACTATAGGGGGATAAAGATGAAGCTATGGGAAAGAGTAGTGGAAGCTAGGTTAAGGAAGGTAGTGGAAATTTGTGAGCAGCAGTATGGCTTCATTCCCAGAAAGAGCACAACAGATGCAATTTTTGCTCTGAGAATTTTGATGGAGAAGTATAGGGATGGTCAGAGGGAGTTGCACTGTGTGTTTGTAGACTTGGAGAAAGCGTATGACAGGGTGCCAAGAGAAGAGCTGTGGTACTGTATGAGGAAGTCAGGAGTAGCAGAGAAGTATGTCAGAGTGGTGCAGGACATGTATGAGAGGAGCAGGACAATGGTGAGTTGTGCTGTAGGTCAGACAGAGGAGTTCAAAGTGGAGGTGGGACTGCATCAGGGATCGGCTCTGAGCACCTTCCTATTTGCTATGGTGATGGACCAGTTGTCAGAGGAGGTCAGACAGGAGTCTCCTTGGACAATGATGTTTGCAGTTGACATTGTGATCTGTAGTGAGAGCAGGGAGCAGGTGGAGGAAAACCTGGAGAGGTGGAGGTTTGCGCTGGAGAGAAGAGGAATGAAAGTCAGTCGTAGTAAGACTGAGTGCATGTGTGTGAATGAAAGGGAGGAAAGTGGAACAGTAAGGTTACAGGGTGAAGAGGTGAAGAAGGTACAGGAGTTAAAGAACTTGGGGTCAACAGTCCAGAGTAATGGAGAGAGTGGGAAAGAGGTAAAGAAGCCTGAGTGCAGGCAGGTTGGAATGGGTGGAGAAAGGTGTCGGGAGTTCTGTGTGATAGGAAAATATCAGCAAGAATCAAGGGGAAGGTGTACAGGACAGTGGTGAGACTGGCCATGCTGTATGGTTTAGAGACAGGGGTCAGAGCTAGAGGTAGCAGAGCTGAAGATGTTGAGGTTCTCTTTGGGAGTGACAAGATTGGACTGGATTAGGAATGAGTACATCAGAGGGACAGCTCATGTTGGACGTTTGGGGGACAAAGTTAGGGAGGCCAGATTAAGATGGTTTGGACATGTTCAGAGGAGGGAGAGTGAGTATATTGGTAGGAGAATGTTGGACATGGAGCTGCCAGGCAGGAGGCAAAGAGGAAGGCCAAAGAGGAGGTATATGGATGGAATAAATGAGGATATGAAGCTAGTGGGTGCAAATGTTGAGGATGCAGAAGATAGGGATAGGTGGAGAGAGATGATTCGCTGTGGCGACCCCTGAAGGGAAAAGCCGAAAGAAGAAGAAGAAGAAGACAGAGCTCTTCTCTCAAAAGAGAATCTTGACAAATTTGGAACTCGTGTAGATCAATGCATTGCACTCATTTTGAAATAGGTTATGCATTTATGGGTTTTTATCTATTGCTATGGGAGTTCTGTGACTACAGTAACATTGTCATCCTATCTTTGGACACTTAAAGTTGAGCATAAATTATTCCAGAGCAGCACAAGAAGTCTGCTTCATTTTCTCCTAATACCTGACACTGAAAGATGGCTTGGAAGTCTGAGACTCACATTAATATTATACGCTGATAGGTTGTTAGCCTTGTGGCATTTATTATCTTCAGCGGATTTCGGTGAACAGTGCTGGCCTTTAGCAGATGGATTACCATTAAAATACATTAGAGGGAGAAAATTTGTGTTTGGGCATGACTGCACATAAGAGATTTAACATGGTCATCCTAGAGAAGAATATGTAATATTTTATGTACAAAATAAAGCATTTACTAGTCATCTCCAGTAATCACTTTATCTTGGTCAGGGGTGCTGTGAGTAACACTGGGCACAAGGCAGGAAAATGCACCCTGGATGGGATTCATGTCCTTTCACACACACTTTGACACACCTTTTCACACCTAGGGATCATAGTAGCATATCAAATCCACCTACCGGCATGCTTTTGGACAGTGGGAGGAGTTTGACTCAACCCTGCCACTCATTGTGCTACCATGCAGCCCATAGTTATTCATTATTGCATTGTGCTATAGTTCAATTAACAATCTCACCCGCATACTGTAGTCTTTTAACCAAGGACTGCTGCTGTAGTCAAAAAAACTTTCCTGCACACATACAAGGATTCTTATTAACAATATCCTCAAGCTTTTATATATAATTTCAGAGGTTTTCTCCTTCTGTCTGTTAAATGCACTGTAAAATACAAGTTAAAATGTAGTTCTATGGTCCTGGAGTCACAATATTCCCTCTCACAATATACAGATAGAACTTAGCTTGACTTTCCAGCAATGCAAAGGATATGGAATCTTCAAGGGGTGTTTTTATATTTTATATTCAAAACATAGAAAACATGAAATCTTCGAGTGAGACTAAGGTGGTTACTGAAGGCTGCTCAAGCATTCACAGTGTTAAGAGCTGAGCGAATTGCCTGGCCTTATGAAGGGAAAGTTGAAAGTGCGTTAGTAAGAAAGATTCTGTGCCGTAAATTTTTAATGTACATGAGTTTAATGTGGTATTAATGAATTTTCTTTGACTCTGCAAAGTACTCAGGAAGAAAAATAGCAAGAAATGCTAATTAGGCTTCCTGCTCAAGCCAATAATCAGTAGGGAACAGTTAGCCTTGTCACATTTGCTGTTAACCAAATTAACAGTGTGTAGGAGGATTGTGTCTTGGACCCATAACTCTGTTTTAAAGTCATCTAATTTAGGTTACTATCTTTACAAAAAAAATCCAGGAAGAAATATAGTAAAAGAATTGAAAACTACACTGTGACAGACAGGAAAAATGTCACTGGCCAAATGAGCAGGTAGGATTTTATGTAGGATTGTTCCTTTGAACTCTATTACACTCTTTAGTGTAACCACTCTTTTGAGGTGGAAATTTCCCTAATGTAACTTTATGGCAGATCACTTTTTATGAAAAAAACACCCCAAACATCACTGGCTATGTTCTGTTTTTAATATTACATTTTTATATATAGTAAGTATGTAGAGTTTATGGCTCAAATAAAAGTAGACACTCAGGAGGCTTTAAGAATTTGTACTTATAATATCTATTCGTGGGCATTGGTGGCTCAGTGGTAGGTTTCTCGCCTATCATGCGAAAGGCCCGGGTTTAATTCCCAGCCAATGCCTCAACCCCAGCCACTGGATGCAGTGCCGGTCCCAAGCCCGGAAAAATGGGAGGGTTGCATCAGGAAGGGCATCCGGCGTAAAACATTTGCCAAGTTGTTGTGCGGACCAGTTGGTCCGCTGTGGCGACCCCGAACAGGGAGCAGCCGAAAGCAACTTCTACTTATAATATCTATTCCTGTTTGACCTAGCTTACTAGGTAAATTGTTTTTTTTCCCACACAAATGTTTATCTCTTCAAAGTAAATTGTAAAATAAAGCCCATTTCTGCTCTCTGAAATGACCCAAGTGATTTTTCATAAGAAGCTAAAATTTGAAGACGTTATCTTCAACCACTAATATTCTGTTTAAGAATATCTAAACAGAGGTTAAAATGTCCCACACTGAAAACCAACAGTGTACTGACTAATTTTATATCAGACTTGCGGCAACAGAATAATTTACTTGCTTATATTGATTTGAAATGTCTGATAATTTGGTTTTCCCTTGAGAAATCACATTCTTTGAATATGCATATTAAATAATCTGGCCAGCCTCTTCTGCTGTTGCATGTTGCATGGTCTGTATTTGTGTAGTGGAACATAATAGTCTCTTATAGTAATTTATGGTGCAGTAGTACTTCCCTGGTATGCGTTTAGTATTAAGTCATTTTTCAATGTTTCTTAAATGAAGGCTGTAAAACCACTGCAGTACTGTTTCATCACTGCATATGACATCCTCTGAAAGTTAAGGCTAAATTCACTTCCAAGCAGAGCTGTAGGATACACTTGTCCTGCACTCTATTCCTCTCATCAGGATTGCCTTTGCCTGAGGTTCTACAGTTCATTATTTGTTGTGCTTGTGTAGTCCCAGTTGCAGCAGCAGGAGTAGTATAGTAATGTTGTTTTTCAATGTTGTAATGCCTTTGTGATTTTAAACAAGTCACTGAAGAACATTGTTTAGATCTGATTGTCTGTATACTACATGAACCTCAATACTGGAATTCATAATTGCTAAAAAAAAAAAAAAAAAAAAAAAAAATCTTAAAGCTGTATTTTGTTGAATTGAGTGTTGTGATTTCAACCTAAAGTTACCCCTGACATTATATCAGTACTCACTGTATTGCCAGTTGACCGCTTGTTTGTAAATTTGTCACCACAGTTTGTCACTCTGAAATTGATCTCTATCTGTTGTTTTATGGATGTCACAGATGACGCTGAAACACTAGATGATCTTTTATCTAAAGAAATCTTTGAAGCTGCCTGATCTCCACATCCCTTTTCCTCATAAAAATAACAAGAAAGGTTTATCATATGGCTTTGTCCAGATGGGGATTAAGCAATTGGTGGTGAGAAGAGAAAATTTGGAGGAACAAGAGGTTGTGGAGAAGTGAACAGCAGAAGTTGACTCTTCTGTAAAGAGAAATAGAGGTCTAAAGCTATGTTCACACCTACAGTGATTTTATCATTGCAAGACACTAGTTGCTGTAATGTGAAGTCACCAGTAGGTGTTTTTAATATGATTGCTATAGTAATAATGTTTTTCAGTGGGTGGAGGAAACATTTCACTTAACAATACATCATTTTCTTGCCAAAAAATGAAACCTTCTGGAGGGAGATTTTGCCTTTGTTTACAGTGTACAGTCATGTGAAAAAATTAGGACAACCCATTGAATATTCAGTTATTTATTAAGAAATGTCAACATGTCAATTTCTGATTTTGTTTTAATTTGAACCTATAGATGAAAGTGATGTAATTGCATGTAAAGAACAAAATATCACTTTGTTTTCACTTCAAAATCAACAAAAATGAGTATTTCACCTGAGGAAAAAGTTAGGACACCCAATACGTTTCTTGTGGCCATCTACCAGTTTCTGACATGGACTGGAAGAAAGTTTCCCCCACTCCTCAATGCAGAATTCTTTCAGCTGTGTGATATTTGAGGGGTTTACTGCATGCCCAGTCCGTTTCAAATCACCCCACAGGATCTCAATAGGATTTAGATCTGGGCTTTGACTCGGCCATTCCAGAATTCTCCATTTTTGACTTTTCAGCCAGTCCTTGGTGAATTTACTGGTATGTTTTGGGTCATTGTCATGTTGCAAGGTTCAGTTCCGCTTTAACTTCAATTTTTTCACAGATGGTCTTACATGTTCCTCACTCACTTTCTACAATGTTCAATAATAGAATTCATAATGGATCCTATGATGGTGAGCTGGCCAGGTCCTGCTGCGGCAAAGCATCCCCAAACCACAACACTTCCACCTCCATGTTTCATAGTTGGTATGAGGTTAATTTGCTGAAATGCTGTATTTGGCATATGCCAAACATGCCCTGTTACGGTGTCTAAATAACTAAATTTTTGACTCATCTGTCTGAAGCACATTATTCCAGAAGTCTTGGCCTTTGTCTCTGTGTTCTTTGGGAAACTTCAGCCTTGCCCTCATGTTTTTTAGACAGCAATGGTTTCCTTCTTGTACACCTCCTATAATAATTAAAGTTGTGTAGTCTCTCTCTGATTGTAGCTTCATGCACTTTGACATAAACTGTAACAAAAGTTTGCTGTAGGTCCCATGATGATATTTTAGGATTTTTGGAGATGTCTTTAAGCATCTTGCGGTCAGCTCTTGGGATGAATTTGTTTGGACAGCCTGACCTGGCCATGTTGGCAGTTGTTTTAAATATTCTCCACTTGTAAATGATTTTCTGGACAGTGGAATGGCTGATTACAAATTCTTTTGAGATCTTTTTATATCCCTTACCAGACTCATAAACATCAACAATCTTCTTTCTGAAGGCCTCAGAAAGCTCACCATGGAGATACCTCTCACCTCAACAATTAAGAGCAAACCAAGCTAAATGTCTGAGGTTTCAATAAGGCAAGCCTCCTTCAAAATGCACTGTAACAATGTTCTAATAATTTGCACCTGATGTGATACACCTGTAGGTAATTTTATCCATTTTAAGTACAAATAAATGTGGGGGGGGGTCCTTACTTTTTCCTCTTTTTGGATTTTTTAAAATTACATTTTACAGATCATTTAAAAAAGGACTTTTCTTTAGTTTGATTTGTTTAGTTATATTACTTGAATCTTTCAATATTGTTAAAATGAAGATCAAATGCTTATATGTTCAGCTATGTTAAAAAACAGAGGCTTTCATAGGGTGTCCTAATGTTTTACAAATGACTGTATATATGCTTCATATCGTTTGAGATACAGGAGAAACTGTGTGTGTCCCTCCTATTTGCATAAGTTTTTTAACTTTGTCATGTCTCTTTACATGCAAACATCTAGGTGCCAACTTTTGCTGTTGCTGTGAGTTGCTGTAGGTGTGAATGTAGCATAAAGACTGATGAGGCTGCAGTTAAGAGTATGCAGAGATAGCAGTGAGGTCTATCAAAAAAACAGTTATGACACAGGAAGTTATTTAAAACATGTAAAGATGGAACACAAAAATAACTAGTTAAATTTTTTGTTTATTATTTGTTTACTGTCTTCTCCATGCCATACTTACCTACAAATACAGAACTTTGCCGCTGCAGATGTCTTAAGTACCGAAATAACAGAAGCCCTGGTGTGATGAGTGCATCAACATGAGTGTATAGAACAAGAAGATGAGGGTGCTTAAGGAGAGAAAGACCTCAGCCAGTCTGATGTTTGTGTTTGAAATTTTACTGTGACTGTCTCACTCCTATTCCCATATGGCTGAAGGACTAGATTGGTTTGGATTGGATTGAATTGGGTAGTGCTCTTCTGCTGGCACAGACTAAAGGCAGAATTTCCCCCACTGGAATGAAATCAGTTTTTCATGCAGGTGACATGAAGCTTTGAGAGCAAGACTGATGTTCATGCACAGAGGTTAGATGGGAACATGAGAGAGTACTGTGGAGGAAAAGAATTGAACAATAAGGGTTTTGTGATGGAGAGTAGCTGTATATATCACCGCTGAGGATTGGTGTTTCCGAAAATGTAAGTGTTGGTGGTGTAAAAGCAAGCAGAAGGCAGAAAATGTATTCACCTGACTTATTAATCTATCTATTTAGCCTGGACAGGATAAAAAAAATTGCAACAGGCTTAACTAGGCTATTTTGAGAAAATCATCTTACATTAAATATTTTTATAAAGTTCTTTACTTTGTTTTCATCCAACAGAGATAATCTATAAATTGTTTATTTTTAGAATTGCTTTATATCAAAGGTTATAATATAGATTGAATGGACCCAGTGTGTTGCCCACATAACAGCAGTTTCCACCTGGATCGTTTTATTAAATGGAGGAAAGACAGAAAGAAGATCATCTAATAAGATTTATGGTTACACTTTTGGGGAATTTATGCCTGCCGCTAAACCTCCTATGTGCTCTGATGACTGTCTTATATAACGCTATTAACGGGTACTGCAGTGTTGCTATTAGATAAGCCATGTGTGTGTTAGGTTCTTTCCTTTTCATGCAGATGTAATATTTTTCACATACGTCATGGTTTTATCGGTCGTTTTAGCCCACGATGGGTCATTCGGACTTATGGATCATTTAAGTACAAAGTTCAAATGGTTACCATGAACCCTCTCTCTCTTTCCCAAATACACACACACACACACAGCTTGGATTTTGGATAGCCTGCTGTTTACCTATAACGATCATGCATTTTTTATGGGCCACCACAGAGACAGGAATATGTGCCACTGTGCTCATTAAGCAGTCTAAACATGTGGTGTGGTGACAGAAGGCGCAAGGAATTGTGGTCAAAAACTGACTGCGCACTCTTCAACATCTGGGTATCTATTCTTATGATCACAGAAAAAGCATAAAAACAAGGCTTAGGATCAAAGCATACTATAGTTTTGGTATCTTTATGACCATTAGCATAGGATGCCGCATACTGTAGAGCAGCACGAAAGTAAATGGTATAAGGTTCAAATGAACGTTTTTATGAAGCGTAATTAGGCATGTTGCTACAATATCCAATCTAATCAGCTTGTCTTGTTGTGCTTAAGAACCGTGTGTGTACAGTGAAGCACAGTGATGTTTTTATAATGACATATTTTACAGCATATAATACAGGAGTCTATAGAGTTGCTGTATCTTCCAATGATTTAGAGACAATCAAATAGAGAGAAATGTACAGTGAAAATTTGACTGAGAAGGCTGATCTAACACCATCTTACATCTGATGTGGATTTAAATGCTGGCTGAAATAAAAGCTTATGACCGACTAAACAACAGCCGTTCTTAGTGACAACCAAGTTGTTTGTTCTTATTTGTTACAGATATAAGTATTGTATTTCGTTAGTATTTGGCTGAAACCAGGGTGACGTAAATAATGAACATTCTCCAAACCAGGTGATGCTTAATGTCAGAGATATATAATTTTTTCTCTGGATGTAAATATCTCATATGAATTTAAATGTTGTACCATTTATTCACATCTCTTTTCACAACAGTACAGCACATTCGTTTATGACCAGCATGAATGGAGGGAAAAAAATGTCAGCATTGCAACATATTGGTGCTAAACAGTAAATTACATTTGCGTAGGTGCAAAAATAGAGCCCCTGGTGTCCCCCTCACACGCAGTTCAAATTCTCAAATACCTCATTTATCACAGATCTGAAAATACAGAAGAACCTGCTGGAGGATTGTGTGTGTCTGCTTTAAAACAGCTGCTCTGAAGCTGAAGCAATCTGTGCTGGTGAATTTTGAGCTGCCAGGGCTTGTTAGTTGAATGACCACAGTATATGCAGGACTAGATGCTTTACATAACACTGTAGCACTGTGGAGTGTGTTTGTGTGCTTTTGAATGTGTTCTGAATTTCTGATATACAAGGTTTATACTCCATGGCTTTGTTATGCAACCTGCCTCTAGCCAGCGTTCAGCACATACTCATTATGCCCCATCATCCAGAATTTATTATTCTGGCTTATTTCTTCTCGGGAGAGAAGGAGAGAAGAAGCAAGTGAACCAGGCAGAGAGGTGAGCTAAAGATGAATAAATGAGCAAATAGAGGAAAGGCTGTGAGAAGGTAAGAAGTGAAAAAGAAAACTATGAGAAGTGTAAAAAGGTGACTAGAAGTTCAGTCAAAAACAATCACTGAGAAATCTACACTGGGAGTAACCTTTATTAGTGGACTAACACTGGAGGGTAAAATGACTAACTACTTATAAAGAAAGAGACATGGTTTGTTGAAATATGGGAAAATATATCACAGGGCAATATACAGTATTGATTAAAGACAATGCAGGTAAGTGAATTATTTACACTAAATTACCCCTAGGCTGCAAATACAGCATGTATTCCTGCCTCAACCCAGTATTTCCAGGATATGCTTTGTATTTATCATGCCTTTGGCCAGGATAAAGTTTGCTGTTTGCTGAAGAATGAATGAATGAATGAATGAATGAATGAATGAATGAATGAATGAAATAAGACAACTGAAGACAACAGAGGAACGCCAGTGTTGACTAGATTACAGTTAAATGCAAAGAGGAATATATTAAAAGAAATAATTATAATAGCAGTAAAAGGTAAAGAAAAGCCTACTGTATGTATATTTTATGATTCTGCAGACAGCTCTTCATAGTGCCAGCTCTTCATATGTGAAAAATCTAAAAGCTGTATTCCTTTGATATCTGCCAAAGACTGCTCTAAATAGATTTCATCAATATTTATCTCAATTTGAATGCCAGAAATGCTTTTCAGACAGCTTTATACAGCAGAGTCTGAGATATAGTATCTTGCCAACATTACTATGTTTAGTTTGTTATCTCTTCTTAAATGTAACTCGTTCTAGACATGAGTGATGTACAGTTACTTAACTTTGTTTAATTTTGCAAAACCTCCTCATTATTATTGCAAGATTTAAGTCTAATGAGGTTTGAATTTAAGCCTTTCTTGTCTTGTCTTGCTTTTCTCTATGCCACAGTTCTTCCACATGGATATTGCTGGGTGTTAATAAATCAAACTCATCTGACAAGCCATAATTTTGGTTCTGGAATAATTTATGCTCTGCACATTATAGCCTATATTTTCAATGAGATTTTCAGCTTCCTAGAAGTATCTTTCAATAACATGCCTTTTATTTTTTGTTCTTTTTAATTAGTTAGTGATGTGTCTAGCAAAACTGCAACCTGTCCCCTGAATAAGAAAAGAACTTCTCCATTAGTCCCATAGTTCCAGTATTTAAACTAGATTTTAGGATTCTTCCCAAAAATATAGCAGTAGGTTGATTGATTATGGTAAATTGCCCTTATCTATGAATTTGCATGTAAATGTGTATGCAGGGTGGATTCTCATCCCATTCAGGGTATGTCCTTGTCTTGTGTCTAGTGTTTCTGGGATAGGCTCCAGATCCACCATGACCCTGAACAAGATGTCTCACACTTACCCAGGCCACCCCATATACCCACAACAAATTTTGAAACCTTTCAAAAAAAATTTTGATCCAATCAGATATATCATGAAGCATCATGGATCAAGTTCAAGAGCTTCAGTTAACGTTCATATAACGTTCAGCTGTATGGATAAAAGGTGTAGAATGTGTGAGTTATGACTTTGGTGTGGCTGAAACTGCTGATCTGGAAAAAAGATACATCAAGACAGTTTTGTGAGTGGATGTGACCTTGTGACCTTGAGATGAGAAAGGTCAGAAGTTGGACAGGCTGCGGAGAACTGCAGCACAGCTACAGTAACTCAAATAACACCTCTTAATAACAACACTAGTAATATTACTACTAATACTACTGGAATACTAGTAGGTACAATAATAAATCAAATCTTAGCATTTCCTTTTGTGATAAAATCACTATTTTCATATTGAAATATTGAGATTGTCCCTTGTGACAATTAAAATTCTTTTTCTTAAAATTCTTTTTTCATTCTGTCTGCAATCCCTGGTCTTGACTGATTGTGAAGTTCAGTCCTAGCTTCTAACAGCTAGCTAACTAATGACTAACTATCAATTTTCTAGTCTTCATTAAATTATAATGTAGCTACTAGCTCAATTGTCCTATAGTCACAAATCTCCCCTTCGTACTGCAAGCCAAGCTGCTCTGGACGAGCAGCAGCCTGCAATGCTACAGCACTCTATAGACATTCACTTTCTTGACCTCATCTTAGTCTAGACCTTATAGTCCTGTTTTTTGCCACTTTTAGACCACAGCCTATTTTGACCTGTCTTTGCCTTAGCGTTTTGGGATCTGTTGTAATAAAGTAAAGGCTGTCTGCACATGTGTCCACACAGCCTGCCTCTGTATCCTGTGTCCCTGTATGTTCTGACACCTAGGCTAAATGGGGACTAAATGGGGATAGTGTTTACTGCTTATGAAAGAGCTTAATTTTTATGCTTAGGCTGCTTAGAGGCAATTTTGAAAAAGATCCATGTATCTAATGACTATATAATGTAACAAAAATATGTTCAGCTATTAAGCCTAATAATGTTAATTATGCAGCCAGGTGCTGGATAGTGATATTGTGGTTAGCACAGCCTAATTAGATAATGTTAGCTATGTGTTTGCTTGAACAATGTCTGTTATTTTGCTCTCCTTTGCATTTTTGTCCATTTTTCAGTACATCTGTATCAATTTTTGTTTCATCTTCCTTTTATTTGCAGAAGCTGGACAGACAGATGAGGCAAATATGATGAGCAATAGAGTAAGAATAGCAGGTTCATGATTTATTAACTAATCACATTTGATGATATGGACCATTTATAGTTTCATGAAATGGCAGAATTTTCAGCAAGACAGGAAAAGCCTATGGGATTCTCCTGAATCTCCCTATGGACAACTTAGGCCTGATTTTCTTATATCATGCATATTTAGCATGAGGGTTAGACACATCACACACAATGAATAATGATTTGTACTCAGATCAGTGCAATGAAAAGTGCAAAAAGGAAAGTTTCTATTTCTGGAGAACACCCCAGCAAATGATCTGGCTGTATTATTGTTAGGGGGAGGAAAGCTCTCACCACGAAATGGAGAAACCCAATCTCACATGAAACCTGTTTGGAAATCCTATAATGGATTTAGGCTATGTATAGAAGATTGACTGATGGATAGTGTATTGATTGAAGAGTCCAGATAATGATGGCTAAAGATAAGTGCTAGGTCTGTTGACACCACCAAAGAGTAGATGGAGATTATTGAGCTGTAAATTGATTTACTATGTTTTTTTAGTCAAAGTACTTTCAGGAATAACCTGTGAAATGGGATATAGTATGGTTATGGGTGTGGTACAAGAAGTAAAGGAATGATGTTGTTACATCAGGATTGCTTCACCTTTGATCTATTCTCAAATATTCTTCTGCAGTTTCACCAGACTACTCAATTTAGTATTAGAATCAGGGACTACACACGCAGCTATGCAGATTCCCATGGCCAGTTAATGATTGTTTTAGTTGTTTACCTTGAGGTAGAGATGTGCGTGGGACTTTATTTCATCCTACTCCCATGCACACTGAAAGAAATTCTGACCAAATCCTATTCATCCCTGCAGACAATCTTCACCAGAGCTGTCCACATGAGAGCAAAAATCACCTGCTCCAGCAACTCTTTTTGCCCACAGGATCCCAGTCCCTGAGTACATGTCTACCTTGAGTTAGCAAGCAACAAATCTGCTTGTGATGCAAAGTGTGTGTGTGTGTGTGTGTGTGTGTGTGTGTGTGTGTGTGTGTGTGTGTGTGTGTGTGTGTGTTCATGTGTGCTTGCACATTTTATATACGGCACTGAAAACACAATATTGGTTTTCAGTTCAGGCACAAGTATGTGAAATGGATAGAAAACCCCAATAAAGATTCTGAATAAACACAAAGGCAATGTTTCATTTTACGAAGTGTAAGGTTGTTGATCTGTCTGGGTACTTATAAAAATGTAGATTTATGGATCTTTATGTAGCCACTGAGGTTGTAATATTTAAGTCCCATGTAAGTAATATTTCTAAAGCCAAAATAATACAGATGCTTAGTCTACATGATGCTGTGGAACTATTATATTCTTTTCTGCAGGCTAGATGGGATGGACTACTGCGTCACTTAACAAATTGTGTTCCACATTGTATACAAAGTCCTGATTATGATGTTTAAAGCCCTGAATGTTTTAACCATGTTGTTTTTAGCTGATCTTTGAAACAATATAACCCATCTCCATCAGCAAGCCTACTCAACTCAGCTTTTGAGTCTAAGCTTGATGAAATAAAGAAAAACCTTAATCAAGTTTTATGCAGGTCATGCATCCATATATATATATATATATATATATATAATATATATATATATATATATATATATATATATATATATATATATATATATATATATATATATATATATATATATACAGATATCAGTACACAGACTATCAACATCCAAGCCATAACCCTTCAATCTACCAGGTAGTGTATTATGTTTCTCCACCACATGGAGCCGAGTAATGAAGTCATCACCCATCTTTCTAATTGGTAAAAAAAAAGGATGTGTGTAGCATAATATAGTCTTGGTCTAAGGCTTCTAGAACATACTCTACATGTATGTTGAGTGGGCATGCATGGCTTCTTAAAGAATATGAAAAGAGATCAATGATTCAATCCAGAGGCAGTGTGCTGGATGTTCAGCGGCTTTTGTCTTGAAAACAATGTATAGGTTTAGATACAGTGGAGATTGAATGATTTGTGGGGTATATAGGGAAGAGTGAGAAAATAAAAAGAGAGTATTCTAAAAACAGTAAGGATTACAAGCTGTGAGCTTACCTTCCTTCCATGGGATTGTTGGTTAATGGGTGATAGGCCACAGTGTTCCAAGAACAACTGGATTCTGGGAGACTTTTTCATTAGAGGAAAAGAGTCGTCATGTGAAGATCATTTTTGTGTATGTGGTGGGAAATTATGCATTGAATGATCTTTTACCCTGTTATCCATAAAGTTGTGAGCAACTCCTGACCAATGAGCCTGATAGTAATATAATAGTTATATTATTTTATTCTCTCTCATAGGAACTATGCGGTTTCTTAACTGTGACTGTTGATGGTTTTCCAGCATTAGAGTGTGGATGGCTCTGACTTGTTCTTTATTTACACAGTATAGACTTAGTCTGCATTGTTTGCAGCACTCCTTTTCTTCCATAGTCGGGCTAGTATGACCTAATTCAGTGGGCTCTTAGTCATGATTAGTACATTGATACATGGCAGAAAATTTGGCTGTTCCTTTGGACTTTTGGCTGAGACTGGTTTGGATGGCATGCTAAATGGCATCATCGTGCATAAAGGGCATCATCATGACATGCTCTCTCTATTTGCAGTACTGTGTACTGTGAGGCAGAAAACCATTTTTAATGCAGTCTCCTGCCATCCATTTGCAAGTGTGTGAAAGTTAAGGGCATAATCATTGGCAGACTGTTTACCTGAAGTGATATCAGTCTCTCTCCGTTGTCCTTTCCCAATTCAAGGTGATCAAATACCTCCTGGAATTTCCCTCTTGAACAGTATGTGATTGAAAGTTGGAGTGGCCTGTTTTAATGCTTTTCTGGTAAGTAGCATGGGGACCTGGCAAATCTTATCAACTTCCCTAGGGAGAGTAGAGAGTGCACTAGCCAACATAATGGCACAATGCATGATAAAAAGCCTTTCATTTTTCCAGTGAACCACTGTATGTGTTTTGCAAAGAATGACATCTGAATTAATTACACAAATTGTGTTACGTGAGATGATTTGTGCTTTGTTACATTGATGCATTTTCATTCTGGAATTATCAGTTATCATTAAATGTAAATTGTGGCCATAAAGAGATGCATATAGTCAGCAACAATAATCAGATGTTGAGGCGGTGGCATTAAAACTATTGGACTGGTAAAAAGAGGTCCTATGTTTGCCAGAAAAACATTTTACACACCATTTAACCTCCATTTAAGCAGCCTGAACTGTTGACAGAAGGCAAAATGGGTTCATGGATTCAGGCAGTAGACACTAAATTCTGACCCTACCGAAGTGTGTATTACACAAATCAAGATTTATCAAACAAGGTGATGTATTTCCAGTGTTTAACTTTCTGTTAATGATTTCAGTGAGTGGTTCTGTACCCAATGTAGACTCAGAAACCCGATGGGGGTGTGGTCTTCTGATGATGTCACCCATCTGGCTCAAGGTTTGACATGTTGTGCATTCTGACATGCTTTTCTGCTCACCACATTTGTAAAGACTGGTAAACTGATTTACCATAGCCTTCCTGTGAACTCAAACCAGCCTGGCCATTCTCTTCTCATCTCTCATCATAGTCTGGAGAACTTCCTTTTGCTGGATTTTATTTGTTTGTCTTCTTACCATTTTGGGTAGAGGCTCGAAGCTGCTGTGCATGAAATTCCAAAGTAGATCACTCAAAACCTCCACTTGATTGGCTGATTAGATAATTGCCTGAATGATGATGTGCGCAAGTGTTCAGTGAGTGTGTTTTCACCGCTGACTGTAAAAGTACTTTCAGATATTTGAAAGAATACCTTCAAGTGTATTACAAAGCAGACACCAAGCAGTCATAAATAAACTACAATTTAGCTTATTTAGGTATCACAATTTTATTACAAACATTAGATCTTTTTTCATATTTTAGTGCTGCCGTGCTTTTAGCATAGAACAATACAGTATAAAATCTGAACCCAAAAAGAGAATAGGAAAAGCAGATTTGATTGTTGATGCTGTTGAAGTTTTTAAGACTATCATGCTATTTTCCTGTAAAGAACATTCCTTACAAAATAGAAACACCTGTCAAACACACAATGGGTCATGTGCTTTTAGACAAATTGCTTCAAATGTGCAATGACTGCTAAATGTAGTGTTATGACAATAATCAATATAGTTTTCAGAATCAATAATTACACAAGGAAATAAACACACATGTACAAGTACTTGCAAGTATTAAATAATGCAAATATTAAAGAATGACCTTTAAGATTTTTTAACAGCCCAAAGGCACACAGGTTTGTAAAATGTTGGCAACTCCAAGGCTTTTCACGTACATGCACACACACACCCACACACACACACACACACACACACACATACACACACACAACATGAAAAGAAAACACACAAGGAAAAAAATGTTTTGTTCTTGATTTTACATTGTTTTGTTTTTTTTTTACTTTAGATCCCCCTTACTGTTCACAGTGAAAAATGCCAGTGCTATTCTTGTATGAAAAAGTAGGTAATGTGACATCACAAATTTAATGCAAATCTACCTGGCTTGGTGGACTAATGATAAATCATATAATTAGAATCAGACGCCTTTGCCAATAGGTATCAAGCAGGCTAACTGTTCAATAAATCATCACTTGGCCAGAAGAGCAGGAAAAATTATGGGTAATAATGCAGGGTTGTCAGGTTAGAAATTTCGAATACAAACCGCTTCAAGTTTCTCTCCGGTTTCAAAATCCAGAACAGATGTGGGTAAATATTTCTTTTCACAGACAAAAAAACTTCTCAAATGTTCACAAGAATTCTCAAATAATAACAAAAAAATCCAGATGATATTTGTTTTGTTGCCATGGTCATCTCCATGGCTTTTAAATTATATATGATGATGAACAGGATTTCTTTATAATTCCCATATAGTTCAGTTCAGTTGGCGGCAAGCTTCAAAGGTCCATTTGGATACTCCACCATAGATCTCAATGCTGGTCTCCAGCCAGGAGAAGACATTACCCACTTGTGCTTTGCTGCTGCATGTTGCCAGATTATAAATCTCTGCTACAGTCAGTTTTCGGTCCCAGATGTTAAAATTTGCCATGTCGCCCACAAATGCCTGAGTAGCATCAAACCCACCGCCAAGTGTGTCCTGTAAAAAAAAACATTAGAATGTCTAAACATTTATTTATTTTTTAAATCATTATTAAAGTAGTAAGGAATATCGTTTATTCTTTATAAAAGTTCATTTTAAATTAATTTTCTAATTAAAGTTTATAAATTGGGGATCACAGTCTAGATGTGGAACCAGCAAATTAAATATAAAATATTGTAACAGACTCGATAAATTATATACAAAAAAGCTGACTGTAGTTCAGTGACTGTAGTTTTCTAAGCACAAACCAATGAAAGCAGCTCATCAGTCCAGAGATTAGTTGCAGGGCTATTATTAGGGCACATATTAGGTCAGAATGGAAAGGGATTTCAGAGACTTTCGTATATTTTTCATGGTATTTACCTTCTTTGGTCTGAATAGTGAACTGATGACATGATTTTAAGTTGATGAAAAACTGAATGTTTAAAGATGACTGGACAAAAGAAGTATCATTTTATTATCCCCAAAACAGTTATTTTTATTACTAACCATTATTAGTCACTGGTGTCAAATGACTCTAATTTAAATCTAATTTCCTGTTTTTATTTATTATTTATTTATTATTTTAATACTTGACCAGTGAACAGGTCTTAGTTTTTTAAACAAAACAAATGCATAATGCAAAAAACAATGCAAAAATACATCAGTTTGCATTCGATGTAAGAAGTTTTATGGAACATCTATATTTTTTTTGCAGTGTTACTACTACAAACACTCACAATCTCAAATCTTTCCTTAATGCAAGAAGGTTAAAAATAATTCTCCTACCTGTTCTTGTCCTAATATAAGCATGCCTTGGGGTTTAATTGGATGATATGGCGCCAGATTTTCTCCGCTTCCTCTCAACACGCCATCTTGGAAAGCATCCCATACTCCATCACGTGTTGTCCATGTAACACAGATGTGATGCCATTTTCCATCATTAATGAGAAAAGGCAGCTTTGCAACCTAAACCAAAGTAAAGCTCTTTACTCATTTGAATCTTAAAACATATAATCAAATTACTCTATAGAATATATTTTAATAAGGGAACAATAAGGGAACATGTGCTTCTTATAATATTTGTCTTTGAAATATCAAGTGGAAAATCTGTTTTTCAGATCATAATTCCTTAGCATTTTTTTATTTCAGTTCTTATTATCCTTAATATGTATCTGATAATACAAGTGTGGTTCTCAGATATCCTAATCAGTTCTTGAATACAAAATGTATTTAATAGTAATGCAGAAATCCACCAGAAGTGTAAAAAAATATTACCATAATGATCTGTATTTAATATCAGTCTTTAAAGTTCTTAAATAAACATAAAAAATCATGCATAATCTTTGCAAGACAAATATATCATAGCAATCTAAGACAACGGTGTACCTTGTCATTAACAAGGATCTCCATTGGATTGTTTCCCCACTCAATAAGAACTAACTCATTAGCCTGACCAGGGACTGCATATGAGAATGGCGTTCCCACTCCAGGTGACGCATTAGATTTAATCCACATACACACGGTGAAGGCATACATCTCTGGCAGGCTCTTTTTCACTTTAGCGTACATGTAATTGGTCCTCAGGGGGAACGTCAACTGAAATTTGTCCAGCGGTCTGGATTCCTTTTGACCTGTGGGTTAAAAAACCTTTATTAAACTTTTATTTTCCCCTGTAGATATTGCCATGAACTAAAAATTTGATTTCTACATCAGTGAACCCTCCACTGAAGTATAAAGGTGGACTCAGATATGCAAAGCAATGCAGCTCCTCATCACACCCCTCCTCCTGCTTCTCCTCCTCCTTCTCTCTGTCTTCCACCTCATCACTGACATCTCCTGCGACATTCCCGACTCAGCGATGTTCCACTGGTTTCTTATATCAGAGTATCGCTTGCTTATGATGCACCCATAAATTGTGGGGGGGGGGGGGACTCATCGATCCTACAGATGAACATATAATCTGGCTTAAGTAATAACCCGATTCCCGTAAACAGATGCGCGCGTTCACCTTTCTCCAGGTCGCTGAGGCGCTGGTGCAGGGATGTAAGTGTAGCCTCGACTTGCCCGCGCTGCGCGGTCTCGTTGCGCGCGGCCGGTCTGCCTTCTTCCTCCACGGCGTTAACGCGGGCCAGCACCTGGCGCTCCAGGTCGTCAATTTTGCTCTGCAGCAGATCCTTTAGGCTGTTTGCTGGAGCCGACCCGTTACTTCGGCTGAATTGCTACGGAGGACAAAATGCGTCAGGAAAAACTCACACACACACACATGCACACACACACACACACACACACACACACACATACACACACACATCTATACATTTACCCAGCATTTTATCGAGAGATATATATATATATATAAAGCAGGATCAACTTCTGTAAGGTTTTTTCCTTTTTTTTCTGACAGAGTAGAGTGCGTTTTTCTGCTTGCAGAATTTATAATTAGACCTTTGTCCTCAGTTGGACTGGTTTGTGCAAAATCTGGAGTTAATTTTTTATGCTTTTACATTCAATAAAGTTTTCTGTGGCACTGGTTAAAAGAGCCAGCTACCTAATAACCTGCTGAATCGTCTACTACAGCAGGAATGAATAATTAAAGTCCTAAAATATTCAAAACAAGTCCTATAAACTCCATGATGTACTATCTTTCCAATAATGCACTAAATAAGATTAACATTTATTTATTACGCACTACAAAATCACACTGCAGCAAATTAACACCTTCTTCTCATACCTCCAGGTTTTCTAATCTTTGCTTTAGATTCTGCAAAGTCTGCGAGAGTTGTGCGAGTGTCTCACTTGGACCCCTCGACACATCCCCCATGGTGTTTTTCGAACCCGGCTCCTTCCGCCTCCCTCCTCCTCCAGCCTCGGGAGCGCGCTGGCTCTCGCAGCGCACCAGCTTCGCCGTGAGCTCTCTGATGGTCTCCTTCTGGTTTACGATGGTTTCCTTCTGCTGGAGCACCGTCTCCCTGAGCTGCATGACCGTGGCTCTTAGCTCCTCACCGGGAACACTGTTCTGCAGCGTGGCCGCACAAATGTCCACGTCTTTGGGCACGGACGTACAGATAAACTGCGTCGGGCCGAAATCTTGGGCAAAGGAACTAGCCAACAAGCAATAAAGTGCGAAAAGTTTCCAGTGGATTCCTATAGCTCTGGCCTCCATGTTGTGTGTGTGCGTGTGTGTGTGTGTGTGTGTGTGTGTGTGTGTGTGTGCGTGTGAGTGTGAGTGGTGTGTTCTAGTGTGCTGACTGATTTCAGCACCGTGGAGCTGTTCACTGTGTGTAATCCGATTTGGGGCGCGCGCCGCGTTTATATAGCGCATGGTCTGCGGCGGACAGATTTGTTTACGTCATAAACGGGGAAGAAGCTTTCGACGAATCAGCGTCGAGCTCGTCTATCCATCTATAAGCGTGTCATTACAGTAGGGGAAAACCGTTATTAACGCCAAGTTCAGTATCCTACGGTTTCATACCAATGAAGTCATATCCATACTAAAAGTACCAGGGTGTATTTTTTGTGTCGAGGTGATGTTTTTTTTTTTACTAAAAAATAATTAAGGTAGCCTAAGGGCTATAATGATCACTACTTTAAAATCTAGTTAAAGCTTCAATTTTCCAACAGATTTATGATACCTTTATTTCTGAGATTTGAAACCTAACCCTAAAACTTGATCGTTTTTAAGATCATTTAAGAAACATTTTTGTTAGATTAACCAATTCAGTTGCAAATACCAACTAACATCTGGTAATACACAGTTTAGTGCAATTTCCCTTAAGGACAGCATTTAATTTTAATGAAAATTCTGTGCTGCATTTCCCCAAATTGTAATGTCTCAGAGTCACATTTGCTGCAATCTAAATTCGAAATAGAAAGAAATTCTACCGTGATTTGTTTTTATGCAGTTATGATTTTTATTTAGAGGTTATTAATTTAGAAATTCAAATAAAGTTTTGCTGGCAGTGCCCTTTCCAAAGTTGTATTAGATTAAGTTTGAGATCATGCAGGCATCTGTTATTTTAGCCATTTTGTCCCTAACCCAAACTTTGCTAACTTGAACAGCCACTGTAAGCTATAAGAGCATGTAATATCATTAATTAGCAAATAACCCATAAATGCAAGATCACGTTTGTTATTGATTCCAAACAGCTGGCAAAAAAAACTGGTAGCATATGGTCAGGATGGTTTTTCAGTCTGCAGAGGATTAACGCTAACCCATATTACATTTTATTGGGTTAAAATACCACTAGCCATCAGATACATGAGTGCACACACTCACACACAAGTAAGCTCTCCATCTGCTACCTCCTTTCTCAGTGCTCTCTTAGACACATGAGTACCGACACATATGAGGGACCTCTTGAAATCTAAAAAAAAAAACCAACAGATGTAAAAGATGATTTTTTTTGTTTTGTTCCATAATGATAATCTCTTGGGGTTTTGCAATTACAGCCACTAATGAATGACCACAAAACCATATTTATTTGACAATGTAATAATGTTTATATTGAGATTAATTAGATGTTGACTGTGGTCTACAGCATTAGATTGAGATAGATTATAAAGCAGATCAGGAACTGAATTAATAATCAGGATCAGATTAGGATGACCTACAGGTTTTATAATAATTAGGCTGACGAAAAACACTGCATGAATGCAACATGTAACAATTAAACTGCAGTGCATGTTGACTAATAATCATTAAATGCAGTTACAGGATGAAGGAAGAACCGTTCCTTTACTGAGCACCTGCACTAAATATCAGCTGACAAAATCCAGATGAAAGTGGCAGCCCTTTTAAAAATGACATAAAATGTCATAAAATTTAAACATCCATTATTCTTAGTACAAAAATGACCAATTCTGATTGGTAAGATGTTGATTCATTTTCTAGAACAGCATGGCCCAGACAGATTTAATACATCATTGCTTCTTTGATGCTACACATAAACTGATTTAAAATGTGTAATCACTTATATGATAAAGATTTCTCTTAGGAAGCATTTGTTTAGGATTTTTTGCAATGAGTGTCTATTTTTTGTGCTTTGAGAAAGAAGGCAATTGTGGGATAAGATATGGGATAAGAGGAAGAAAAAATACTGAAAATACTGAAAAAAAACTGACATACTGAAAAATTTCAACTTCTGGGTAGCAACATATCACAACACCCTGTCACTGATTAACTCCCTACAACAGCACACAGTGTACTGTTATATTGTGTACAAATTCCACTTGCATACCCATTTGCATGTAAACATAAATATATTCATGTAACTGGGATGTTGATATTTTAAATATATTTTTCTCTCAAACCAGTATTCAGAAAACTCAGTTATTCATGAGCCTATTATACAGAAGCTCAAATGTAGAGACTTAATCCAACATTGCATTTTTTTGTTTAAAACAGAAGGAACAAGCTGTATCACTTACAACATGTTGGATCAAGAACATTAACTGGCTGCCCACCTGCTCATCTACTACACTGTGTTCCTCCTGGAGTTGAAATTAAGTTCTGTTTAAGACCTGAAAATGCTTGTTTATGCATATATGGAAGCAGTGGAGAATGCAATAGCTATAAAGGTCTGCATCATGGGTCATTAAGTGGATCTGAGCTCTCAAAGGGTGAGGTTTATTTGTAGAAGGGGCCTGAATGCTATCTAACTTACAAAACAGAACCCCATCTATGGGGAGCCATGTACAACACTACTGAATAGAGGAAGACTTTTTATGATTCTTGTTAGATCACTGCTTAGTTGTTGCCGGTTTGCAGAAAGCACTAAACAGCATAAGAGCAGTGCTCTTCAAGGTACAGTTGCCGATTAGTTTGTGGAAATGTTGGCAGATACACTGCTGCAGAGAGATGGACATTTCTAACAGCCATGCATCTCTGCTAGTGTTGTGTCTCCCTGTCTGTTTACTTTCTCCCACCTGTTGTTGTTTGCTTCTAAATTAGTTAGACCAAAGATCAATGAATATATGTGTGTTTGGTGTCCTGTGAAAGAACACCAGATGTCATTATGGATAGTTGAACTCTGGCAAGGCACCAAAAAATATAAAGTATCAGATGAGAAAACACTTAGTTTGCTATTTGTTGAACTCTTGCTAGCTAAGTCTGAAGATCAGATTTCCTTGCACAATAAATGTCATGCTATGATCAAGTTGTACCATAGAGAAACAGACATCAATTCAGTTTGTAATCAGACACCAACCCGACAAATGCTCCTGTGTGGCAGCCAGAATGGAAATCTTTAATCTTTATATGATATTTCCTCCCTTTTTTCATTTGGGAGTAAACAGACTTTTAAAATAATATAACTTTTCTTCTGATCGAGATACGCCCAAAAGATAAACTTTTAACTTTTAGCTCAGGAAATTCTGTAGTTCTTAGAAATATCACTGTGGTTTTCATATCTTAAGCTGGCTTAATTTTCTCTCTCTCTCTCTCTCTCTCTCTCTCTCTCTCTCTCTCTCTCTCTCTCTCTCTCTCTCTCTCTCTCTTATCCTCCCTGCTGCTCTCCTCAATGCATCTGGATTAGAAAGAAAATCCAGTATGTTTTCAGCTAAACTATGATGGTTTTCTTGATATACTATTATAGACTGGGGTGGAGATGTAAAGCTTGTAAATTGAAATGGCTGATGGTTAAGTGTGCTTTGTAGGTGTGTCTATTATCAGTATATTAGACACATGCTACTGATTACCGCATAGGATGATTTAATTGTTGCTAGAACCTTCCTACTGTCCCTTACAGCTGCAGTGAACTGGCACCTCCATACTGTATCCAGGAATTAAAAGGCTTCTGTGTGCCAAGCATTAATATGTATCCAATGACTTTTAAATTGGTTCTGGCTGAAAGGTTTGTACAGGGAACAGAAACTGCTGACTGAAATCTGGTGAATTTTCCCCGGCCTGTCTTCTCTAAAGTCACCCCACAACATCCCAGGCTGCACTCTCTTATTTCTTTATTGGTTTCCTTCATTGGAGCGTTCTTCCCAGCCATTAGAACACCACACTATCAGCCCTGATGCTGCCAGGAATAAGCTTTGTGGCTCTATTAGAGTAGATAAACCCAATTAAAGCTTGCCTCCAGGGCTCTGGGGCTGCAGCTGTTCCTAACTTCTTGTTGTAGGATGAATTTAAGAACCTGGAGGTCGCCACACCAATCAGGGCGACTCTCTGATGGGACAGATTCAAATGCCAGTGCCTATGCACTGTGCTATGAGAAATGTCTCTGTGTACAGCTAATTAAGCTCCAGGCCTCATCATTCCCTAGGTGGCCATTTTCCCCCGCTGTCTTTCTTCTTTTTTTTACTTTTCCCCCAAGATTTTGCAGATTAATATATATTCTTTCTCTTTCCCATATGTTTCACTAAAGGTTATAAATTTCACTACATTACTCTGTGCTAGGCAGTCACCTTATATTGATCTCATAATTCTTTGGCTTGGCTGTCTACCCCTCTCTTTCCTGCAGTGCTGATGTGTCATTATTTCTCTCTGCATTCCTATAAGCATGCATGCAATCCAGAAACCAGGAGGTGAGGCACAAACATGCTGCAGAGAGAGACTCTTATCATTCTATCACTTCAGACCTACATTGAGTAAGCATTTGATTTTAAAATAAATAAATAAATAAATCTCTAAAATTTTGCCACTCCTTCCACAGCTGCAGTATGATGAATCAGATTCATATGGATAGATCAAGGCATGCGTTTCTCTACACTGCTTTTGCACTGCCAATTGCCTACACAGTTAGCTTGTAACAGACATGCACCAGCAGCAATAGATTCTCCACAGGCAATATTGAGGATCATTAGCCTTTATGAATTTTGCGCTCTTAGAAAGACTTTTACCTCAGTGACAAAGCTTCAGTGCAAAACGCAGTGAAATAAAAAACTCTTTCTCTTCCATTTTGTTTTTAAAGTCTTCCTAGATACGTTCTTGCATACAGAAAATTGTAGCCTGAGATGTCAATAACTGAAGGTCCTTACACAAAAACTAGTAGTGACATTGTGTAAATAACCCTCTTTGCTCCTGTGTTTTAGCAGTTTAAAGTAAGGTGTAAGGAAGCTGGTGGACCCACTGGGCCCTCACTTCACCCTGTCCACATCCTCAGGATTGCGTAAAGGCAAAACCTGTCTATTATTCATGAAAGAAAATTCCCCAAAGGCACGGAAAGCAGGTCACTGAAGTGTTGAGAAATGGAAAGAGTCAGTGCCTAATGGTCTTTCATAATACTTCAAGATTCAAGATTTTATTTGTCACATACACAGCTCTAGTCAGTATTTAACCCTTGAGAGTTGCTATGTGGTTGCTATGTACCTGTACTTTGCAATGACAAAGTTGTATCTATTCTTATCTATCTATTAATATTTTTATTAAAAGTGTTTAACATTTGTTGTAAATCATTTGCATTTGCAGATGCATGTTTTGAGAGCTGTGTTTCATAGCCAGTGACTACAATAATCTTTTGTTTCCCGTGCTTCAATTGTTGTTCATCACCTGTATTTGATAAATCAGATTATAAATCAAATTAATAAACAGTAATATTGTTCCATTTCATTTTTTTCGAGATTTATCCAACCAAGGAATTTATTATAGTATATAGTATAGCTTTTGAAACCCAAATATCAATGTCCCTGGTCAATTTTACCTCAAACAATACCAAATGGTCCAAATGTTAACACATGTTAAACGTTAAAATATAACACAAGGGTTAACTTGCAGTGAAATGAAAATACAGCCTACTCCTCCTGTGCATATAAATAACTACCTTAAAAGATTAAATTCAAAATAAGAAATTAATAAAAAAATAAGAAACAGTAAGAAATAAATAGAACATTGATGTACTGTTATGTTGCATGAAGTAACAGTACAGAATGTGCAAAAATTGATGTACAAATTGTGCAGTTATGTTACATGTAGTAAAAGTGTTATATCTAGTACTATTGTACAATTGTAATTGTACTTCATCATAGCACAGCATTGTAACAAAACTACAATAAGCTCTCGGTTTATCTACAGGATGTTCTATACATTTGTTACTATTTCAATCTTACGCCATTATGTATGCTAAGCATGTATAACAATCAGTGTAAAGCATGTTACTATATGTTAACATATGTACATACATAAACATGTGAACAGGACACCTTTCCATTAGCATTACCAACTACATTAAAACTGAGAGTGTAAGAGTAGCTCTGATGGCATGTATGACCATTTTATAATTTTTCATCAAAGATTTTACATTAAATTAAAATCATCTTATTAAAACGATTCCCTGGAAGGAATTGTTCAACAGCTCGATCCCCCACCGAGAAATGTCACATGAACGCTTTTTATTAGAATATTCATGATGACAGAAAAGAGAACGTCCAAGGACCAGTATCCGCATACACAGGGAAGCTTTTAATGAGATGACATAAAGAAACTGCCATTTCCACAACACTGTGAAATAAATGACCTTCCTTTGTGTCCTTTGTTTTGAACCACTCACATACTGTCTATACTGAAGAGACCACATAATTCCTCCATTCTCTGCTCTTTTGAAAAGAAAAATAGGAACAAAATAAAACAATTTTAGCATTTGATATATTTCCTAGCTTAACATACATTTTAAAGACACATTTTAAAAAACCTTGTGTTATATTGTATAGATTATTGCTGCTTTTCATAGATGGGAGAATCTAAAGATTATAGTGATATAGTCATTTTTATATCTTTCACTATATAATGGTTTAAATGGGTAAATGTACTGGCTATATAATATAAAACATGATTTATATCTGTCCTGCAATGGACTGCTATCTCATCCAGGGTGTATTCACCCTGACCAAAACCCTGACCAGGATAAAGAGGTTACTGAAATTATACTGAATAAATACATAAATTAATGAACCTATGTTAATGTACCTGAACTATGAGATGAATATGAGGTATAAATATGGCAAAAAAAAATTTCAATTCTACATTAAAGCATAATTTTACATTTATCGTGTTTAGCTATGAGCAACCTCATCAGAAACAGATCTTCATGCTAGTACTATAAGTCATTTTCTAAATCTAACAAAAGAAAAAAGGTACGCATCAGATAACAGCATTTGTGTGATCTAAAGATCATCATAACTTAGTGTAAGTGTAACTTAAATAAGTGTAACTTAAACTAACAGAATCAATAAATTATACTGTAGTTTGTTAATATTTATTCAACAAAAGTGCTATACATGTTATGAATCACTCCACATAAAGAATGTGTGCACACACAATTTTAGAGATGCCAATCAACCTTTGGACCGGGGGAGGAAACCACTAAGGCACGGGGAGAACACGCAAACGCCACACACACGGCGGAAGGGGGGAATCGAACCCCCAACCCTGGAGGTGTGAGGCAAACATGCTAACCACTAAGCCACTGTGCCCCCTCGCTACTTCAAACAATGGGAAGGTATTGTCATTGCATGAAGAATAAAGATTTCTGTCATTGACCGAACAGAGAACAGAAATCTCATCTAAAGAGAAAAAAATAAGAAAAAACATTGACACCACATGATTTTCCGAGTCCACTTCATACCTGTACTTCTCAGTTTCTAGAGAGAAAAAAAAAACAATGAGAGGGAGAGTGGCAGTTTTGACAGGAAGCCTACGGTAACACAAATAATTGTTCATTACAACTGTAGTGAGGAGAAAAACATCTCAGAATGCATATCAAACCTTCAGGCAGATGGGCGACAACAGCACATCAGGTTCCACTCCTGTCAGCCAGAAACAGGAATCTGAGGCTAGAGTGGATGCAGGCTCAACAAAACTGGAGCTGAAGTTTTTCACCTTGTCTAATAAAGCTCTATATCTGCTGTGACATACTGATGGTAAGGTCAAAATCTGGCATCGCCAGCATGAATCCACGAGCACAACCCGCCTTGTGTCAACAGTTCAGGCTGATGGTGTTGGTGTAAAGGTATGGAGAATGTTTTCTTCACACACACACTGGGCCCTTTAATATTAATTGAGCCTTGTTTGAGTATCCTTGCTGACCATGACCACCACCTAATAATGGCAACTTTCAACATAATAACGCACCATAAAGCACAAATCATATCAAACTGATTCCATCAGTTGTGAAAATCTTTACACATATTTGAACTTATGCAATCCAGAAGGTTTGAATAAAGCTGAAAAAGTAAAGCTCTGAGGAGATGTCTGGTCTGTCAAGAGATCAAGATTTGATGTGGGATCTCAGTGCTTGTGAAAAGTTTGTGATGATGGACAGGGTAGGTGGGGAAGACAACCTAATTATTTCCCAAGAGTAATTTTATTGTTTTTCATATATAATGAATCCTAAGGGGAAAAAAACACAATCATACAATACAACATTCAGAAAAATGCTTTTTATGACTGTCCATGTTATAAAGATAGAGTCAAGTGGAATAAAAATAGAATAGGAATTGAATAGCAAAAATAAAATAAAATAGAATTTAAAATTAAATTAAATTAACCTTTATAGAACAGAGGAATATGAATACAATGCAAAGTCTGAATAAATATAATGACTTTACTTACAATGTGTTGGAAAGGTTTTCTCATATGAAGCTTAATTACTTCCCAGACATGGTAATCTTGCTGGTTTCTTTGTCATGAGAGAAAATTCAGCTATGGTGTATTGACTCAAGCAAACCTTTTGTGTTTTTGTATTTTGGCTATCTGCTGAGGTTTTGAGTAAACAGTAATGGAAGTGAGATTTGTGTGGAAAAGAGTAAGCGTCTGTGATTTCCCCACTGTGCATCTGACAGGGCTACAACGATAGAGCATGTCAGATACTGGAGCAGAGATGTATTGTTGCAGATTTCACACAAATAAAAGTAGACAGACAGATACAGATAACATAAATGAAAAATAAACAAGGTGATGTAGAGGATGTAAGGTAGAAGATAGAGATCTGCTGTTCTGTTTTCCTGCTGTCATTGGGATTGGAGCTGTTGATTAATGTTTCTAAGCATGTGGAATTTATGCTGTGTATTTTTTTTTCTAGAATTTATTGATGTGGCTGTCAATTTTGGGGGGATCCAAACTGTTTAACATGCAAAAAATGAACTATTTTATTAAATGTGATGTAAATGTTATTTTACAAAAATGTTATTTTTGTAACATAAATGAATTATTTTATTAAATGTAAATGTTTTAAAAAATGAATTAATTTTATACAATTGTTTTATCATGCCAGTATTAAAACTGGCAGCTTCTTAGATTTACAATATATAGGATTGTAACTTAGGTTCTCTCAGAAAAGTTGACAAAGTTTTTCATAAAAATGAAGTCTACATCCATTAAGAATTTTTTAGCATGTACCTCTGTGAAAGGTTCAATGTAGAACAATTACAAGCCAAGTGTTTTCATATCATTGATGAATTGTTCCAAGAAAAAGGTATAAAGAGCTATTTAAAAGACAACTGAAGTGGAAGTCAGTAAATCAGTGTAAGAACAGCTTTCATATAGGATTTCTTAATGATTTTCAATATTGAGATCGTGGCATAAAATCGGTCACAGTTTTGTCTCATTAGGACAAATGGAATGTATGTAAACTCTTGTGTATACCTTCTTCACCGTTATGTCATACATGTAGTTTTTAATCAATGGCCCTGTGGATTTCATACTGTATCTCCTTGTTCATGTACATGGCATTTCAGTACATCTACAGTTGTTTTCCTTTCTCTCTCCCTTTTCAATCTCACATCCATATAAATAATACAACAAAAACTCGACCCCTATATATATATATATATACATCTAGTAGTATATATATTACATCACCATCAACCAAGCTCAATGTTTTTTTATATTTAATTGCTATTTTTATTTATTCTTCTGTGTTCTCTTTCAAGGTAAGAAGACAAGACAGGGTGACATTTTTCTATTCTTTTACCGTCCGGTTTTAATTATGTGAGCCAAAAACTCTGAGGAGGCTTTCACACTTTTTTCTGAGGAGGCTTGTTACTTTTTTAAATCAAACCTCTGTCTATATCTTCTGTTCAAATGAACAAGTCTTAACAAAGGGCAACATTTGCACTAGGGGGGCACGGTGGCTTAGTGGTTAGCACGTTCGATTCCCGCCTCCGCTGTGTGTGTGTGGAGTTTGCATGTTCTCCCCGTGCCTCAGGGGGTTTCCTCCGGGTACTCCGGTTTCCTCCCCCAGTCCAAAGACATGCATTGTAGGTTGATTGGCATCTCTAAATTGTCTGTAGTGTGTGTGAGTGAATGAGAGTGTGTGTGCCCTGCGATGGGTTGGCACTCCGTCCAGGGTGTATCCTGCCTTGATGCCTAATGACGCCTGAGATAGGCACAGGCTCCCCATGACCCGAGTGTAGATCGGATAAGCGGTAGACGATGAATGAACATTTGCACTATAACAAGACGGTATCCTTTCTCAGCACAGTTACTGAGCGTAGTTAAACAAACAATCAAGCAAGCCATATGTCTGGGGTCTCTTAATGATGTACCTAGCTATAATAAATCACCATTTGTTAACGTCACTAGATGATGCCCTGTCTAGTGTCGTTTACTTCCTGCTGCAGTTCACATAGTATGGTTCAGTTAATGCTTGATGCTGTGTTTATGTGATTAATGAAAGAAATACTTGCACTTTAGTCTAAAGATCAATACAATCAAATATCCTCTACATTGTCAGTCAATAGAATGGTTTATTACATATTCAGAGACATATTCAGGGCTTTCCCACTTTAATTCATCATTATAGTTTTGCATAATTACAAAAAATTTTGTTTGGTCTTTGTTTCTCTTTCCCTGTTTCTCTTCATCTCTCTCAAGCTTGCATGCTGTTTCTGCCACACTCTAAGGACATGTATGATAATTTTGTCATTTTCTTTGTTATGTTTTTCAAGGTTTAAACCATAGTCATGGGAAGAAGAATGCCTGTCCTATTTGCTCAGTTCTTTGAGATGCATTGTAATTGGGTGTGACTGATATGCCATGTGCCACATGCCTCAGCAGTTCCAATACAATCAACTTCACCAACTGTTTGGTTTTTCCTCTTAAACATCAGGGAGAGCAAGGACAATTTATGGAGATAATATGACAAATGGAGCCATATCTCAAAGCCGGAGAAGTGCCGATGCAGAGATTTCATTAGTCTTTCTAGTGATTGTCTGTGATGCTAATTTGGCCTTCTGTTCGAGTGCCTAAAGCAGACATTGTATCTCTCCACTGCAGTGTTACTCATTATTCATGCAACTTACACACACACACACACACACACACACACACACACACACACACACCGCACACAGGCATGCACACACACACACACACACACACACACACACACACACACACACACACACACACACACACACACACACACACACAAAAAGGAAGTGAATATAGTGAAAAAGTCTATGTGTCAGTTTGGGACAATGATGTATATACTTATGCGTCACACAGATCATTATCCATGATTCCAGAGCAAAAATAGTTTGAAAGTTTCCACCCAAGAATGGTTTTAAGATTTGGGGAATGTTGTGATAGAATGCTCCCTCCTCCTTCTGTCTCTGTCAGACAGTTTGCATGGCTGTGCAATAGTTGTACTTCAGTAAAGACAGCTCACTATTACAGTGCACTCAGTCACTTATACTCTGCAGTAAATGCATAAATTCCAACTTGAATTACTTGTGTTCTACACATTCTTTGAAAAACAGTATGTTTGACCCTGATAACAGAATGTCTACCCTCTAAATCTGGCCCATATACACAAATATAACAAACTCAGAAACTACATTGACCTAATAGTTCTTCCTGGGCCTTTGGTTGCTGTTGTAGAAAGGACACTATTTACATTTACATTATTTACTGTCTAGTGTAACCCAGATGAGGATGGGTTCCCTTCTGAGTCTGGTTCCTCTCAAGGTTTCTTCCTCATATCATCACAGGGAGTTTTTCCATAATATTTAAACCACTGACAAGTGACATTAAAAACATTACAATGGTACTTGTCTGGGTGTGGATATATTAGAACTGGACCATAGACCAGTGGAAGAAGGTGGCCTGTAAAAAATCTGGGGAAGAGATGGCTCCAGGAGGCACTAAGGGAAGGAAGCAAGCCAGTAGAGGCAGACCAAGTACACCTCATCATGGTAACAGTATTCCCTAACGCCAGTGGCCTCTTTCAGGAGTATAATGCACCCTGCCACACAAATTGCTCATGACTGGTTTCAGAAACAAGACAAAGATGTCAAGTCAAGGTGTTGACTTGGCCCCCAAACCCCCTCAATCCAATTGATCATCTGTGGGATGTGCTGGACAAACAGAGAGATTCAGAGAGGCCCCATCTCACAACTTACAGGATTTAAAGGATCTGCTGCTAAGTTCTTGTGGAGTCCATGCCTCAGTAATTCAGAGCTGTTTTGGTGGCCTTCACACACCTAAACAATATTAGATAGGTGTTTTTAATGACATGGCTGGCCTGTTGCTTTGCTATTGGATAAATGACACACAATGACAGCCATTTTGGACATATTTTAAAATTAATTATGGCAATTTGTGCTCTGCAAAAATATCAAGAATAGGAACTACAGAATCTTTTTATAGCACAAGTAACCCGATAAAACATCTCAAATATAAAACTCAGCACAAGAAGGTCATCATTAGTGTCACACTGAAGCAATCAATGCTGCAGTAAATGCTGACCAGGAGGGAAAAAATATCTATAGAAAAAGTTAGGTGAGAGAAAATCGCAGCTCTTGCCCAGGGTGTTTTTATTGACGATCAGCCACTATCAGTCATGAACAACAAAGCATTGTGATGCAGTAAAACCAAAAACACACTTTCCCTGCAGCTAAATAGAAGTGGTCTTGTGAAGTGAAACAAAACCTCCTCTGCAACCCAGCTAAATAACAAACAGTATAATGAATGATCCTAGCAGTGTATTAACACACATGCACTTTCATGACTTTTTAAATTAGAGATATATAAACATAGCTGTGTAAATTGTTCATCCCTGATTGATTAATACTATGTAGTTTATTCATTTTGTTATCAGTATCTGTATTGGATTCAAACAGAGATGCTGCTAGACTCTTTATACCGGGACACAAGCCACAGTAAAATCTTCCTGATAAATCATTGTCTGATGAGGTAGATTACAGCAGATACATCTGAAAATAGGTTTTCCTATTCACTGAACCGCATAATTTAAATTATTTAAAACATTACCGTAAGAGCAATTGAAAAGAAAATATCCTGTTCATACTCTTTAATTATTTGCCTCACCCTCCACTGTGCTGCTCCTCCTTTTCTTTTCCCTGTGGAAACCTCGACATGCAGTCAGACCATAATTCATAATGTGACATTGTATCTGAGGACTGAGAGATAACTACCAGGTTAATGCTTAGCGCTGTTGTAATTAGTAGAATGTGGATTTTGGTACTAGTTTTGAATGCTGATGTAATTCCAGATGTAATTAACTTGGCACAGATTTGTTCAATAATGTTAGCTTGTTAACTGCTGAAAAAATGCTTGCTTATTTTAGCTAATTTGTTATTCTGCCACAGGCAATGTGATTCAATCATCAGTGCAAGCTTTTTGAAGTGTTTTGTTCATTTACAGTGCTAATTAGTTAAAAATGAAAAAAATGCTAGGTGTGGATTCAAGGAAATAAATAAATTTGTGCATAAATACATAGTATTGTTGTTAAATTCTTGAGAGGGCTGTGTCCCAGTAGTGAGCAAACTCTAGAAACACAGCTAGTCTTAGTCTCCAGGGTTGGGGGTTCGATTCCCGCCTCCACCGTGTGTGTGGAGTTTGCATGTTCTCCCCGTGCCTCGGGGGTTTCCTCCCCCGGTCCAAAGACATGCATTGTAGGTTGATTGGCATCTCTAAATTGTCTGTAGTGTGTGATTGCGTGAGTGAATGAGAGTGTGTGTGTACCCTGCGATGGGTTGGCACTCCGTCCAGGGTGTATCCTGCCTTGATGCCCAATGACGCCTGAGATAGGCACAGGCTCCCCGTGACCTGAGTGTAGATCAGATAAGCAGTAGACAATGAATGAATGTTTGAAATCTGATTTGTGTCCCTAAGTGACAACAAAATAGTTTTTTAGTAGCAAAAAGACTTTTTAATATTGATTTTTTAAAAAGCTGATGTTTTTGCTGTGTTTATCTATATAGAGTTATTAGGTCCAAGAGATTCTGTTGTTTGAGACATACTGATTGAGGATATTAGTAGTAATACTGAGATTGTAGGTTCATGTTCTTCACCACCTTGTGTACTGTCATTGCACATTTGCATATTGTGCCACTCTCTAAATTGAACTGAAATATTGAACATGACTGCTTCCTACTTTTTCTTAAGCTGTCTGCATAGAAAAAAAGTGTTTTTAATGAGAAGGATGCAGAAAAGCCTCATTCAGGTTCCACATATGAGTAGCTTCAGGCAGATGCTTGCTGATACTTCCTGATTATTTTGAGTAGATGAACGAGAGATTGATTGACTTACTTCATTCTTCTCCTACATTGTGCCATGAATCAGAAACCTTTTCTTTTTTCTGAAAGTTTTGCACAAGAGTGCTAACCTCACTTGTATGGTTCAAAAGCCAAGAACCTAGACATATATCTGCCCTCGTGTTTTTTAGAATTTTTGACAGGTTCCCTGCCATTGAGGCCCTCTACATGGCTCAGGAAAAAAAACACAAGGAACAGTAGACAGGAATAGAACAGATATTTCTAGCACATTCTGTCTTGCACTGAAAGGCAAAGAAATGATATAGTTGACTACAACGATAAGTACAGTTTCAACCATTACTCTTGTCACTGCTTTCAATGCTAATTTATATTCATGTAGGAGATATTTTCATCCAAAGTTACTTAACAAAATCCTAAAACATACAGTGTAGCTGCCACAAGATTTTAACACTTACTCAAGACTGTTTCTGAAAATAAAGTGAAGAGAGCGGGTCAGCTACTCATGATGGTTGGGATAAGTGTTAGTGAGTTCCTGTTCAAGTCATACTATGAATGTTGTGGTCTTAAAAGTCAATAAAGATTAACTTGCAATTGTGTGCCAACTAATATATATTAAGGGGGGCATAGTGGCTTAGTGGTTAGCACGTTTGCCTCACACCTCCAGGGTTGGGGGTTCGATTCCTGCCTCTGCCTGTGTGTGTGTGTGTGTGTGTGTGTGTGTGTGTGTGTGTGTGTGTGTGTGTGTGTGTGTGTGTGTGTGTGTGTGTGTGTGTGTGTGTGTGTGTGTGTGTGTGTGTGTGTGTGTGTGTGTGTGTGTGTGTGTGTGTGTGTGTGTGTAGTTTGTAAAGTTCTACCCGTGCCTCTGTGGTTTCCTCCAGTTTCCTCCCCCAATCTAAAGACACGCATGGTAGGTTGCTTGGCATCTCTAAATTGTCCGTCGTGTGTGTGTGTGCCCTGCGATGGGTTGGCACTCCATCCTGCCTTGATGCCTGAGATAGGCACAGGCTCCCCGTGACCCGAGTATAGTTCAGATAAGCGGTAGACAATGAATGAATAATATACATTACTATATCCATCAAAGATTACAAATCACATGAACAAGTAACAGATAAAGACAATGCTGATAGACCAGGTGAAGTTTTTCATTCTTTTACTGTCTCATTTCATACACTTCATACTGTCTTTTACTGTCTCATTGAGTTCCAATCATGTCAACCAATAACAGAAGTCTCAGGGGGCAGTTTAGTCTGAAAAAGAACATGGTTCACATGAAAAATTGTAGACTTTGTGCATGGATAAGGGCATCTGCCAAATGGCAGAAATGTAAATGTAAAAATTGGTCAAAATTGGAAAGCTGTTATGTGGACCAGGAAGCTCACCACAGTACTGAACCTGTAGCTACCTGTCTGAGGTGGTGTGAGTTCAGCTCCACTGGAATTGTGCCACCATGTGAAAGCGACTCGTACTCGGGTCTGTACTTGATCAGGAAGTAAAGTAACCTGAGTGGCCGGGAAACGTTGCGGGACATAAGAGGTAAGATGCCTGGCTGGCATAATCACACCAAAACAATGTTGAGTCACTTCTCTGTGATAACGTAATATGAACACAAATGCACTGGCGTTTGATAGAATAAAGTGACTCTAAAGCCAGACCACTGTTGTGCTGTGAATAATCCAACTCAAATTCGGACCACCGCAAATGTGTCCAGTGTTAAAACCACCTGAAGCAGCAGTGGGCACAGGCTTTTACCAAGTGCTCCTAATAAAGTGGCCAGTTGTTATGATTATGAAAATGTCTCACTGTGACAAACTGTAATCGGAACAAATACAGGCCAGATTGAGCCCAAAAATGTACCCAGTGTGTTTGAGTTCATCTAGCAGAATAAGCTCAGATCAGATCTGAATGTTTGTGCATTGTGTATTTGTGTGCATTAGAATCAATCTTTATCATTAATCAATCTTAATGGATGTAATAGTCGTCAATAAACAGAAATACAAGGGTAAATACATATACTCTAATTGATACTGGGATAGATGTAGAAGTCTAAAAAATCTGCTTTTTCTGCTGATACACCTGTACAATATTAATATGTTTGCTCACTTGTTCTGAGAATGTGGTATCCTGGTATATACTGGTGTACCAAAACAGTGTATATCTTGTGGGATGTGTACTGTTCCTACTATATTGCCAAGAATTGTTGGACTTCTTCAGGCTGTAGCTCTGTTCTGTGCCATCACAATGTTTTAAATATACGTTTCTATTACATTCTCAGTTTCCATTTCACTGTTGAATGAAACATAAAAATGAAATGAGGGGGAAAAAGATTTCCCAATTATTGTTTGGTGTAGGATGTAAATATGATTTGTTTTACGATTTAGAAAAAAGCAAACTGATTTCTACTAATGGAATTAGGAAACTATTCTACAATATTACAGAAATCTTTCCTCAGATTATTACTCAATCTTTCAACCTCAGGATATCAAAGCCACACTTTCCACTGGAAAAACAGAACTAAATTGATTTGTTTTAGCTCAGATTATAGAAGGGCGGGTTAGTAAATTTACTGTTGATCTTCAAATGTTATCAGGAACATCATCATTTTTAGCAGTTTAATAGATTCACAAGTTCTGTTAGTCTGAGACTCAGCCAAACCTGTGCTCCAGCTATTACAGGAAAAAAAAACAAACTGTAAAACCTTGATAACATGCTGCTATTTGTATGTCAGCATTTCTTGGCTTAAGGTAATATGCACATGCATATATTATGATACTGTAAAATGTCATTTTATCTGGTTTTCATCTATTTGTGTGGGGGTTTTTTTGTATTATTCCTTCAATTAAATTCTTTCATTAAACCTATATCCATTAGATCATTAGATAAATCATCTGCTCACAGTCATATTAATCTATGCTTGAGAGGACTATTGCTAAAGATGAGCTTTACCCAGAGGACATGCAGTTTAGTGTTTGGAAACAAATGAAGGAATTAATTTGCCATTTTATAGAAGGAATAGTACATTTCTCCAGGCTATTTTCACTTGTTATTTTGAATTATTGCTGTTATTGATCGTGCATTATCCTACCATCTAACAGGATAGTATGTGGTTTGGGATGTGTCACTGTGTCGCTTGGACAAGATAAAATATAAAAATAAACGAGATGTAAAAATAGGGACAGTGTTTGTTTTTGATGAACAAAACACTTATACATACATAAATGTTTTTATATATATATATATATATATATATATATATATATATATATATATATATATATATATATATATATATATATATATATATATAAATAGATAGATAGATAGATAGATAGATAGATAGATAGATAGATAGATAAATCCGATATTTTTTTCCTAAAGCCTATGCACTGATCAGAAAAATAGTGCCCAGGATTCAAGCTAATGTAAGATTGCACATTTCAGCAAGCTTGAAGCAACCCTACAGTTCTGTTGATGGTCAGTCTGAGGTTAGTTGGGTATCATTTCAAAACAAAGAAGAGAAATGAACATTTGGAGTGAACAATTCAAACTGTTTACTTTTAGAATTTCATATTGATCTGGTAGATCTGGATAATGTCAGTTATATCTCTCTCTCGTTCTGTGTGTGTGTGTGTGTGTGTGTGTGTGTGTGTGTGTGTGTGTGTGTGTGTGTGTGTGTGTGTGTGTTTAGAGTAAGTGTGGAGGACAGCTCAGGCCATTGTTCTGCATCCTTTGCTCATTTGTAGGCAGTATCACTACTCATCAGTACACACACATTAGCAGCATAGACATCCACAACCCCAGAGTAATGCAGAAACATTTCACGTTGCATATAAAATGAAATAGTTAATTGTTGCAAAATCCCATCGACTTAAAACCTAATTTCAGCTAAATGCGCTGTAATAGCAGTGTTCACTATCACTGGAAACAGTGAAGATCCTCATCTCTTAACAAAAACTCTGTTGGGCGTCAAAAGTAGGTCAACGATTAAGAAAAGTGTTTTGTCTTTAAACAGTAGACTGGTGAGAGAAACAGCAGCAGTTCATCTTAATCATGATATAACTTAACCTGATAAACAAGGATCTTTCTGGCATAACATATTGATGTTTTCATTAAATACATACATAAATAAGTGTGCTGTGACTTGCACTACCAGTTACTAAGCTATCTTGTAGAAGTATCATGGCTTCCTTCTGATGAAACTGCTAGAACTGTGAAACCTTTCATATCTTACATGTTTTAACTTGTTTACAACCTGTCAAAATGCTGTAGTTTAGCTCATTGACATTAATTATGTTAGCATTTTCCAGACTATTTTCAAAACTAATTGCAAATTGTATTTGTGATTGTTTTTTCTATTTGTCGACGCATAAACTTGTGACATAATTCAAATTAAGATGCAAATTACGCATTTACTGTTCGCATTTTCGTTTACCGGAACGTACAATGTCTGCCAAATTTCAAATAGAAAAGCAAAGTTCATTTGCAATTACATTGCCATGCCTTACAAGTTATGACACTGTCGTATGGAAATAGCAATAGCAGTTGCCCCATTTGCTGATTCACTTCCTCTGCAACACGTATGGAGGCTGCCAGATTTCAAACGCACGCAAATCCCTTTTGCACCTCTGATGCCTTGCACAGAAACCTGCCAATTAGTGAAAATACTTCAATAATCCTGATACAACAAATTGCCTGAAAAACCAAATTCAGTCCTTTCTCATGAACTTGGAGGTTTTCCTGTTCACATCCATCCATTCAAAAATGTTGGTTCTTAAATAAGAAACTATATATGTCATTAAATAGGACACATCATGCCATAGACGCATGGGCCAAAACTTTGTAATTGATGGTGATGATCAAATTTACCCATGAATAAAATTATTTTAGAATAGTGCCTCTAATAATTGTGAGGGTTTATTAATAATGCATTTTAGATGATCTAAACCATTTTGCAATAAAATTTTACAATATTGTAGGTATATCAGGAAAAAGTCGGCACAGTAAAGCTGGAAATATAGCAAAAAACTATTTTTTAGCCTTGCTGTACTTGTAGAATGAGGTCCCTTATTTTTAGGTTAATGGATTTTTGCCTGATTTGAACTGCTCCAGGCATACTTGAATAAGCTCCAGAAATATCCACTCTCCCACTGCAGCAACGATTTGCATCACAATCATATTTAGCCTGACCTCTACGGATTAAACTGCCTGCTATTTTCTCTCCGCAAATGACATGTAACTGTAACGCTCCTCCATGTGCACGTGGATTTAAAGGCCTTTAACACTCAACTGATTCCTACTCCACAGTCTATATAAAAAAAGTATTTTAATCTAAATTGTTCAAATATTTGCAAATATTTGCTTTGAAAAACTATCATGTCTATGCTGTATAACAGCATGGCAAATCAACAGGATTGCTTGTAGTCGGTCAAGTAATCCTGACCCTTTTGCTCAGGGTCTTATCTTTGTGCCACATATTTCAATGACAATTTTCACTTACAGGAATGTCCAATATGCATTCACTGGTTACTTTGATTTAAAATTAACACCTATTCTCTTGTTTGTGCAAGGTATAAAACCATGCTAATCCATTAAAACCTGTACCAACGCCAGCCCTTTGCGAAGAAAATTGGACAAAACAGTGCAAAAAGCAGGCAGAAATGGATGAGTCATGTTCAGTCAAGTCAAGAAGTTTTATTGTCATTTCAATCATATATATCTGGTGCAGATTGCATAGGGGCATTGGTGGCTCAGTGGTAGGTTTCTCGCCTATCATGCGGAAGGCCCAGGTTCAATTCCCAGCCACTGGATGCAGTGCCGGTCCCAAGCCTGGAAAAATGGGAGGGTTGCGTCAGGAAGGGCATCCGGCGTAAAACATTTGCCAAGTTGTTGTGCGGACCAGTTGGTCCGCTGTGGCGACCCCGAACAGGGAGCAGCTGAAAGCAACCTCCTCTATATCTGGTGCAGATTATAGTACAAAGAAACAATGTTCCTCCTGGACTTTGAGGCTACATAACAACATAAAAATACATAAAACAAAAAGGAACTAAGTATTAAGTACAATCACACATTTCTACATAAAGATCAAGAAAGAAGCTGAAGAATTAAAAGACTGGAAAAGCATTGCCTTGTCTTTTTCTAATCCTGAACTGCCCAGGCACTCTGTAGCCTTAAATATTTAAATAAAAAATAATGTGTTCTTCTGCTGTTATAGCCCATTTGACATGTTTTGCAGTCTGAGATGCTTTTTTGCACACCACGAATGTAAAGAGTGGTCATATTAGGAACTGAGGACTTCCTGTCAACATTTTTTAACTTCCTCTATACATCCCTCTAATATATACACATCTACACATCTGGAAATAACATGGTTGTTTTTTTCTACAGATGATACTGGTGAGTTTTGAACGTCTGCACCCTGTTAGGCATGTGACCCTGCACTGCTGCTATATTAAAAGGACTCATGCAATGCAATACATCAATAAAATGAAAGTGAATGTGAATGTGTTTGTGCATGGCACCCTGTGATGGACTGACATCCCATCCAGAGTGAGTTCCCCCTCATGCCCAGTCTTCCCAGGATAGGCTCTGCAGGCGGACGAATCAATATAGTGCTTATCATAGTGTTGTGTGAGAATACATTTGCAAACATGGTGTCAGTGGTGTTCTATGAAGAAGTGATGGAGAGGTGTACTTTATGTTAGCATGTCTTTTTTAATTTATGAAGTTTAAAATAACTAGAAGTCCTAATACGGAAATATTTCCAATAGTTTTTTTTTTTCTATTTGTGTTTCTGAAAAGTATTTAATGAATCTGAAATTAAAATGAATAATTAAAAGAAAAAAGAAACAAAAATATATTAGCTGTTGTTGGTCTTACAGAGTATATTAGAAAGACTTGGTTTTGCCTCTTGAGCTTTTGTGTTCAACACTATTTCGAACGGATGTGTTTATTTTTCAATTTTCTGGGCTTATGGGCTTTTAGCATGACACAATAGCTTATCATTTGTCTGTGTGTTTCTTTGTGCTAAGGGACACAAATCAGAGTGAGCTGTGCATGTCCTTGATCATGTACACCGGTTTAGACAACGCACTCTAATACTGTAATAACCTCTCTGAATAATGCAATGAAAACATTTGTAGCAAATGAATGCATCATTTTAGCACTGCAAAACAGCATGGCCTTTCCCCTAAGCACTGTTTTTATGTTTTATGTTTACAGAATAGGATGTGTGAGAGAATTCCTGTATTGTCTTCTGTCAGGCCCTCAGTGGAATTATCAATCAGCAGTGTTGCTCAGATATTTGCTTCTTTATTCACGCTGCAGTTTTTCCTCAGTAGCCTATCTGCAAAGCACCGTATAAATCAAAAACAGGGAGAAGGAGTGTGGGGTTACGAAAGAATGGAACACAACACAAAGACAAAATAACCACTTTTTCTTATTGGTATTAAAGGACAAAAGCGACTTTTTCCTTACAGGCATGGGGAGGAAGCTGTTTCTGCTGGCTCCACAGTCTTGGGTTGTTAACTTGCTATCAGTAGCAGACTGAGAGCAGGAAGACTGTTTAAAAATGCCATTTTTTCAGGGAAGGAATGTCAGGTCACCTCCAAGAGGAGTTTCTCTTTGCATGAGATCTGTAAACACTGCAAGAGTAGAGGCATGAGACCTGGGTAATTATGCAGATGTGACTTTTTTTCTTACGTAGTGATGCTTCTGTGACATACATGGCACGGCCCTTCAGAAGAATGAAAAAAAAAAAGAATCCAGCTCAGAGACAATCCTTCCAAGACCTCAGTTGAACTGAAAGTTGTGCTAATATCATAGCTGTAGTTTTGCTTTAGTCAGATGCTTCTTGTTTGTTTTAGAGAAAGTTATAAGAGGACATGACCTTGTTTAGGGAAAATTGGCAGTAGGATATAATGCTACTGATGAGATTGTAAAGCATCTTTTTGTGCAGAAACCAAATAGAAGTTTTTATTTAGTAGTAAGTTGAAGATACTGACTTTGTGTTATAACACTGATGTTTCATTATCCATGGACTTAAATTCTAATAATTTGTGGGATTTCCCAGCATTTATGTCTCTGTATGGATTTTCACATTGTACTTAACCCTAGTTTACTGTCATTCCACACCTTACTTTTAACCCTGGCTAGAGGACAGCTTTGCGCTTGTAATTTAGATAAAGGATTAGCACCGCTTTTTACCCAGGATTATGAAACCCTGCTATGAAGCCATGTTATCACCACTTTTGCACTTTTCCTTTCTGGTTAAACATAGTTAAAACAGTATCACCAAAACAGTAGTTAAAATCTTTAATGGTTTCTTGCTTTTCTTTTGTTATTTTTTCTTGCCTTTGTGCATCTCAGGAGGCTTAAGACAGCCTCAACATGCAGCATTATTTCTCACTGATGCAAAAGTGTGAGACAAGACATTATTAAAACTGGTCGCAAGCTGTATTTATCCAATCTTGCTTGCTGACTCTTTAAGTATGCAAATAAGAACGTTATTTGAGTTTAGGAATGTACAGTCTGAACTGTCAGATTACTAATACCCAGGATTAATTGTTAACCCGGGTAAAAAATGGGCAGTGTGAAACCTGATAAACACAATAACTCAGGAATCTGTTTCGTGGTTAAGTGATCTATTAAGTGGTTAAGGCTCTGGGTTGTTGACTAGAAGATCAGGGTTCAAGCACCACCTTTGGGCCATTGAGCAAGGCCCCCAAACCACCCTGCTCCAGGGGTGCTGCATCATGGCTGACCCTGCGCTATGACCCCAACCCTCCAAGGATGGGATATGTGAAGAAAGAATTTCACTGTGCAGTAACGTACATGTGACAAATAAATACATTTACATTTACATTTACATTTCTGGCATTTGGCAGACGCTCTTATCCAGAGCGACGTACAAAAGTGCTTTAGTTCTCAGTACAAATACAAATACATAAATACAACTTAACACAGAGTGGAATGACACAGAGTCAAGTGTGAACCACAGTTCTTATATTATGAAACTAGTCATTGAATTCCTGCTTAAAAACCCTTATAGTCGAATCATAACCTCATGGATAACTGCATATTTATGATATCTTTTATTGCTAAGATTGCCCAGATATCAGAGAACCTTTCTACTAACTCAGGCCTTAAGAACACAATACCACTGTTTGTATTTGCTTATTGCTGCAAATGTCTACATCTGTATTCAGATTTCAATTTTAGGTGGACATGGCCTAAACCTAATAAAACACTTAGGAAGAAAATCCCATTATCAGCATGGTCTATAAATTCTGGCTCTGACAGTTAACTCATTCCCAGCTACAGATGTGCATGTTTTAAATCTGAGTCATGCAGTTATTATTTTTTGAAGCTGCCAATGATATTTCCTAATAAATTCACTGGTTCAGTTTCCCAAAACAAACTAGTATAATAGTATAAGTATAATTAAACTAGTAGCCTTATTTAATCCAATCTGGGGCAGTTACTACGGATGAATGAATGATAATTTCATGAAAATAAACATGGTTTTGGTTTTGAATCACTAAAACACCTACATCACAGGTGCAGTATAAGTTCCTGCTTGCATAACTTTTTTTGCTATTCCCCACAGAATTCCAGTCCAGATGGAAGTGAAGCTTCCTGACAGGCTTTCTATAAAAATTTATCTGCATTTGTATCTGCTTCCAACACATTATCTGTTCAATCTGAACACTATATTCATATTCAGTTATATTGTTAGTTATGTCACAACTCCTTCAGCAATTCTGTAAAATTGGTAGTGGTAGCTCAAGTGGTTAGGGCTCTGGGTTGTTAACCAAAAGGTCAGGGTACAAGCCCCAGCACCCACTCTGACCCCAACCCCCAAGGATGGGATATGCAAAGTAAGAATTTTTACTGCAAAGTAATGTATATGAGACAAATAAAGACAACTTAACTAACTTAACTTACTATGTTCACGTATCTCTATGGTCACATTATCTTATTTCCAACACATGTAGTATTGATTTAGCCCTACTCTTGTAAACATTATCATACCAGAACTTCAAAAAGTTCCTCTTTTCAGTTTTTCTTGCTTTCTTCCTGTTTTCTTTGCCATGTAATTCACATTCAATTATTCTGTAATTTCCGCTTTGGGTAAGAAGTAATAGTCATAAAAATGTTGTAATAGTTATAATATTCAAACTGCTTAGGCATTTCCATATTGACCCAGATTTTGTGCCAGCTGTTTTCCTTCAGGTCCTGCCCACAAGCTGTGCTCATTTCTTTGCAGTGTGGGACTGCAGGCTCTGTGTGTGCGGTAGGTGGTGTTTTGGTAATAAATAATCACAGAAATTGATCATAACATTGGTGAGTTTTTTCTGCTGCAGCACAAGAAGAGCATAAATGGGAATCAAACACAAGCAGTAGAGAAGACCCTGGACTTAATGTGTATATAATGATGCATGTGATCATAAAGCTTTATCCATATGTGTAATAACCTTTTTTTTTTCCAGAAAATGTTTATATCTCTGTCACATATTCAGATGAGTTCAGATGTGACAGTCTTGAGATGATGATTGAGCAGATGTGGGCCAGCAAGTACTAAACAATGTTATTCATTCTCAAGATTTACAGCAGCTTGGATAGATAGATAGTTAGATAGATAGATAGATAGATAGATAGATAGATAGATAGATAGATAGATAGATAGATAGATAGATAGATAGATAGATAGATAGATAGATAGATAGATAGATGGATGGATGGATGGATGGATGGATGGATGGATGGATGGATGGATGGATTCCATGATGTGCCTCCAAATATCTAGGACAGTGATTCGACTATTTGTGTAGGTGTCCACTGAGTGAGCTTTAAATATTTGTGTCTGTGGTAAATAAATAAATAAATAAATAATAAAAAACACATCACAAGCCTAGACTTGGTGCTGTCATCAATTTGACATAAATTTCTCTGCAAACAAATAGAATCTGATTTGTTTTTCCCAGCAGGGAAGATTTTGAGTCCTTTAGTGTCAATGAACTGTGATGTAGCAAATAGTGGACACATTTGAGGTGTGTGTGTGTGTGTGTGTGTGTGTGTGTGTGTGTGTGTGTGTGTGTGTGTGTGGGGGCGTGCGTGTGTGTGTGTGTGTGTAACAGTAGTTCATTTCTTTAAATGTTGAGTGGTCAGTCGCACCTCATTACTTTCTCAGCCATAACCCATCTGAGACACCAGACAGCACACACAGGCACACAGCGCTTTCTGCTTACTACAGTATTTCAGAACTTTGCACTCATTATACCTGCTACATTCACATACTCTGAGCACAGGTTATTGGTTTATCTTTTATTCAAAACAGTTTATTTACTAAAATGGTCTTGTTTGACATGTCATAATCCATACAGGACTGACTTGCTTATTATATACAAGTGACACATTGACCAGCCTGCACAACATGAACAGAAGACAATTTCTAAAGTAAGAATTCTATGTATCTGTGGTCAGTATATCATGTGTCCAACAGAACTGACAGACGTCCCACCTCCTTACTTTTACCAAATTACATATCACTTACATATCATTCCTTTTAACCTTTATTTAGTTCCACTCCTGTAAACTTCTTGTCAGAGGAGGACTGGTTCACTCTCAGGTTTTCTTCCTCACACAGTTTTGTTTTATCATTCTTCATGCTTCGTATAGCTGTTTTCTTATTCTGAGACTGCTACCTTAGTAATTTGGGGAAAAAGTAATAGCATTAATTAATTAGTGGGACGTAACATATCACACACACACATACACACACACATCCCTACAGGTCAACAGGTTAAATTGCTGTCATTGGTTTGGTAGTGTTCCTGAGATCACCACACCATGATGTTCCTCAGATAACTGGAACTCATCATCAACTTATCATTCCAGCAGAGCCAAAAGTCTTAGTTTAAGAAACTGTAGCAAGTAGGGCACAATCTGCTATGAAATCTTGTAGGTTTGCTCTGAATCGGAAGGGAAACTAGGATGAAAAATAATCCCGATTTATTTCTCTGTATTAGATACAGGAAGATAACAATATACTTTGTCATTTGCTACATTTACCCTGACAGTCAACAGCTAGCAGACTATTTATCTGGCCTAATGCATTTAGTCAGCATGTTTTATATAGTTAAGAAAGTTTATCCACTGCAGCCTGGTACTGAATGTAAAATGTAAGGAAGTTGTACAGACTGTAACTGGCTAATAGATGTAACTGAGAAGATAAATAGCCACTTTGATATCGTTGGGCTATAATTATGGTAACACAAAATTTTCTGCTAAAATGGATGGATCTAATGCATGTGACCATGTGTGTGTATGTCTGTTTGGGTCTGAGTCTACTGGGCAGATTGTTCTCTTGTTTCTCATTGCTGGCACCACCACAGGATCACTGAGCAGATGGCTTGCAGTAAAAACATGACAGCCACAGTGCCCTTGGCTGAGCCAGCTCATATACACATGCCGTTACAAAAACAAAGGAGACAGACAAGAGGGTTTATAGATGATGTCTTTGTTTACACATCTTGTCTCAAAAGCCTTTTCAACAGCAGTTCACTTCACTGCAAGTTTTAATACTTTCAAATGTCCACTATATATCTACTCGCTGTCTTTTTTTGTCAGCGCTTCTTCCTTGTAAATCTTCTAACCTACGGGGCAGAGGGCAAATAGATAGTAAGAGAGGGGTCAGTATTAAGGACAGGCCTCTAAACAGAACAACGTCCTCCGGAAGCTGATTAACTCTGGAGTAATTAACAAGGGCTGAGGGGCATTGACTAGTCCTTCCGTAGCAGAGCATTACACATACACCCAAACACACAAAGTCAAATCTTCCTGAAGACTCTCAAGTATTCAAAGCCAAAGGTTAAAAGCTTATGCCACATGCGTATAAAAAATTCTTTAAAAGATTGAAGAATGATTGCTTGCTGAATTAATCTTAAGCCTGTAAAGCTAATTACATCAGGACATATTTTGATAGAATCATTAGTTTTGTAAACTTGCTTTTTTAAATCTGTAGATTCATTTCTGTCTAATTGTATATGCCACAAGAGCTGAGTAAATAATTCTATGAAATGATTCCAGAAGTGGTTGAGGATAGTATGTATTGCTTCTACTGGGTCTATATAACAGAAGAGGTTTTGAGTTTTCTGCTAAAGTTTGGGCTCTAAGTTCAGTCTCCTCTTCAAACGGCTTTAAGTAATGAGACAACAGACGGTTCTTTCCATCCATAGCCAAATTTGTGCCAGGCTCAATGGGGACTTGGCAGTGTTAAGTATATGTGCAGGTGGGTGAACAACCTGCTTTCGCTCCTGCATTCTAATTTTTCATCTGATTTAGGCATTTCATCACAAATAACCTCTCCAAGAACTTATTTCCATTTGGCTAGGTTTGGAATCTGTCTCAAAATAGCAAAAGAGATTTGGATTCTATGAAGACAGTGTGTTTTTAAGGCTGTTTAGACGCCATGACCTGGCCTGGCTCAGTAAAGCTTCTTAAGTCCTACACATTCACTATGTTATCCAGGACAACACAAACATGGATAAGATAGTAGAGGTGACCTCTGTGTTGTGTGAACTGCATTTTAGTTCTTCCATTGTGTCATAAGCGGCTGCCTTGGATAGTAGCTGTTGAGGTATATTTGTGTATCTGTATACACCATCAAGGTGAAAATTGATGTTAGTTTCATTTCATGTGCCCTTTATGTCAGAATTTGAGCTAACATGTTTTCTATGACCAGGAGGAAAGGAAGAACTCTTGTTTTATTAAACTCTAATGACAGATATATAGAAAAAGATTTTTTTATTGAAACTTGTGCAGAGCAGAACTTTAACTTGGTTTCTGGGTGGTCTATTTATATTTTTAAATGACCTGTATTCTGTTTATAGCAGGGTTTTTTGAAAACCCACCCTGCTATTTTTCATCCAATATTAGTCATTCCCACCCACTAGTTAGTTCCCCCATCATATGACAGCTACTAAATATGGAGGGAGAGGATTGACTTGTGTTTCCTTCAAAACACATGCACATCTTTTTCTACAATTATTCAGGACAGGTGATCAGATTCAGATTCTTTTACCGTTACTCAGAAAACAGGACCCAGGTTTAACTCATTCGAAGTGCTTGTCCTTAATGTTGCACTCACAGGCATACATAAAAAATCCCTACTATATCTTGCGCTGGTCACCGTATATAGACCCCTGGGGCCCTATGTTGATTTTCTTAAAGAGTTTGCACATTTACTCTCAGACCTACTGATTTAATTTGACACGATGTTGATTGTAGGAGACTTTAACATTCATGTAGACGATGCCATTGATGCTTTAGGACTCACATTTATAGATTTATTAAATTCTTTTGGGGTTAAACAAAACATTAATAGACCAACTCATCATTTTAATCATACACTAGATTTAGTTATATCACTTGGAACAGATGTCACTAATATAATTGTTCTACCTCAAAGTGATGATATCACAGACCATCACCTCTTAGTGTACACTCTACCTGTAGAACATATTAGGCATGTCTCTCCTCGTTATCGATTTGGTAGAACTATTATTCCGACCCCTAAAGACAGATTCACAACTTCTCACCAGACCCCTAAATGCAGATGATCTAGATCATAAAAGTTCAGAGATAAAACACCTGCACCATGGTACAATAGGCATACCCACGCCCTCAAGAGAGCAACCTGCAACCTCAAGCGAAAGTGGAGAAAAACTAAATTAGACGTTTTTAGAATTGCGTATAAAGACAGTATGTCCAGCTATAGACAGGCTCTAAAAACTGCTAGGGTTGAGCATCTGAGCAAACTGATAGAAATGAACCAAAACAATCCCAGGTTCCTATTTAGTACAGTGGCTAGACTAACAAAACATCAGATATCTGAAGAGAGTACTCCATCACAGTTTAGTAGTGAGGACTTTATGAACTTCTTCACCGAAAAAATCGATAATATCAGGAACAAAATAATGGATGTTCAATCTTTGACAGCATCCGGTGATTTAGTCCAGCCTAAAGCTCCACATATAAAGCTACAATGCTTTACATGTATAGGACAGGAAGAGCTGTATAAACTTATCACGACAACTAATTCAACAACGTGTTTGTTAATTCCAATTCCAACTAGAATACTGAAACATCAGCTATCATACCTACATCTGGAGAGCCTCGCCTCAATATTATTAATTCTTCATTATATTTAGGTCACGTCCCTAAACCTCTCAAGTTAGCAGTTATTAAGCCTTTTATTAAGAAACCTAAACTAGATCCTAATGAATTATCAAATTACAGACCGATTTCAAATTTTGAAATTTTGTAGATTTAAATGGAGAACTGTCCAGTGTAATGCCAGTGAAATATGGGGTCCCACAAGGATCGGTTTTAGGACCTCTGCTTTTCTCAATATACATGCTTCCCTTAGGCAACATCATTAGAAGGCATGGGATTAGTTTTTTGACAATACCCAGTTATATATCAGTCATATATATATATGTCTAGATTAACAGAGTGTGTTAAGTAATAAGTAGAGAGGGCATGAAGCCTTTATTATCGCCACACATACATTACAGCACAGTGGAATTCTTTTCTTCGCATATCCCAACTGAGGAAGTTGGGGTCAGAGCGCAGGGGCAGCTATGATACAGCGCTCCTGGAGCAGAGATGGTTAAGGGCCTTGCTCAATTGCCCAACAGTGGAGCTTGGTGATACTGGGGCTTGAACCCTGATCCTCCGATCAAGAACCCAGAACCCAGAGCCTTAACCACTTGAGCCACCACTTAAAATATCTTTAAAGATATTAAAGATTGGATGACTGATAATTTTTACTCTATTACTAAATCCTGATAAGACAGAGATATTACTGATTGTTCCAAAAACCAGTACACAAAAGCTCTCACAATTCAACTTGTACTTAGAAGGATGTTCTTTTACTACTAGCTCAACAGTTAAAGACCTGGGCGTAATATTAGACAGCAACTTGTCCTTTGAAAAACATATTTCCGACACAAAAACAGCCTTCTTTCACCTCAGAAATATTGCCAAGCTTAGGAACATTTTATCTGTATCTGATGCAGAAAAGCTAGTTAATGCATTCATGACCTCCAGACTGGACTATTGTAATGCATTACTAGGTGGTTGCCCTGCATCTTCAATAAACAAGCTACAGTTAGTCCAAAATGCAGCCACCAGAGTCCTTACCAGGTCAAGAAAATATGAACATATAACCACAATATTATCATCCCTGCACTGGCTACCTGTCAAGTTTAGAATTGATTATAAACTGGCACTACTTACGTACAAGGCTCTAAATGTTTTAGCTCTCACATATCTAGACAGTCTTCTAACAGGTTACAATCCATCATGCTCCTTAAGATCACAAAACTCTGGACTTCTGGTAGTTCCCAGAATATCAAAGTCTAAAAAGGGGGTAGAGCGTTTTTGTATTTAGCTCCTAAACTTTGGAACAGTCTTCCTGACAGTGTTCGGGGCTCAGACACAGTCTCCCAGTTCAAATATCTAACATCTAAATAACTAAATATCTAAATAACAGAGACATATCTCTTTACCCAGGCATACATTTAATACATCTGATAACCTTGTGCTCCTATACATCTGATTAAATGCACATTATCATCTAGTGCCTGCTAATATTATGAACATCATCTATGCTAATTACTTTCCGTTTGTTTCCCTTCTTCCACCCATCCCCGAGACACACAGAGATTATGCCAGCTCCAGTGGCATCCAGAGATGGACCAGCTCCAGCCGGGTTCTGCTTTGTGAGGACTGGGGTATAAAAAAGCAATGCTGCCAACCCTATGTGGACGACAACAACTAGTTAATTTACACATAACTTTCTATACATGCTGTATCTGCATCACACAACTGCAGAAAGGACATTGTTCATATCACACTCTGAGGATGAGGATGGGTTCCCTTTTGAGTCTGGTTCCTCTCAAGGTTTCTTCCTCATACTGTCTAAGGGAGTTTTTCCTTGCCACAATAGCCCCAGTCACCTCAGGCTTGTTCACTAGGGAAAATTTTGTCTAACATCTAGGACTGTTTGTCTGTTTGTTGTTTCTTATGTTCTGAAAAGCTGCTTTGAGACAATGCTCTTTGTTAAAAGCACTATACAAATAAAATTGAATTGAATTCAGGGCAAAGAAATGATCTCACAGGTGTCCATGATTGCTGAGTGTCTGTCTGTTCAACAGGAGAGAGAGTAATGCCATCCTACCCACCCAGACAGCGGGATCAAATATCCTGTCTTGGAATGCTGGCCCCAGATGGCTGTGGCAGTGTTACAATCAAACTTGCAATCTCCCTATACCTATAGCAGTGTTTGTAATGCCAAGGTACAAAGACTTCAGCTGCACGAATTATTTTCAACCTGCCCAAGTTCTCCCACACCACCCCACTGCTGCGTTCCCTCCACTGGCTTCCAATAGCTGCACGCATCAGATACAAAACACTAATGCTTGCCTACAAAGCCAAGAATGGACCAGCGCCATCTTACCTCAAAGCTCTCGTCACTCCTCGCACTGCACCTCGCTCACTCAGATCCACTAGCACTGCTCGACTGGTCCCACCATCTCTCAGGGAAAAAGGTAGGTATACATCTAGACTCTTCTCTGTTCTGGCACCGAGGTGGTGGAACGAACTTCCCCTAGGTATCCATACAGCCGAGTCACTGACTGTCTTCAAATGGCAACTGAAGACTTTCCTTTTCCTGAAGTACTTAAATTAGCTCCTATTTTTCCCTGTTTATGTATTATGTTACAAAGTTTAAAAAAAAAAAAAAACTCAGTGTTTAGGCTAATGGTATCCCAAGTTTGTGTACTATTGAACCAGTGTTAATGTATTCAGTGACTGAGAACTAAAGCACTTTTGTACGTCGCTCTGGATAAGAGCGTCTGCCAAATACTGTAAATGTAAATGTAAATGTACTTCATAGAGGATTTAGACAGGCTACAGATCACCACTCAGCCTCTCTGAAACATGCTCTCAGTAATATAATGTGGTTTGGTCAGATTTGAGGCCAGCTATGTTTGTAGGGTCGACACTGGCATCTCCATGCAGCTAGTGTAGGGAATGTTAGTCAGACACAGCTTCCTTGAAATAGGCAATTCAAAGGCAGTGAGCAAAAAATCTTCCTGTAAAATGGTTATTAGTAGCTCGGTAGCACGAACTGAACGGTCAGTCTAACCCAGGCTTTGAGAAAAATTGACATTTATGTAGAAGAAATAATAACTCCAAAACAAATTAGGGTAAAGATTGGTCAAAATTCCTCCAAGACTAGATGGGAGTGGGGTTAAAAAACAAAGCACACCTCTAGTCAAGCAATTAACAATATCTGATATCTGTGAAGTATGTTGATGATGGTGGTAGATGGTGAAGAATATGGGATATTCGAAGGAGGAATCACTGAAGGAGTCCAGTTGGGGTCAAAATATGTGCATGTGCTTGTAATGAAATAGATAATAGCAACCACTACCAGTGCTACAGAAAGGTCCACAAGGCCAATAGACTAGCTAAATGCAGGGCAGTAGGTCTCACAATTGAAACCTTACTGAAGCCTGGATTACTCTATGAATAAATATTTTCAGTATAGAAGATTCACCAAGATAGAAAGGAATGTGATGAGGCTGATGATGATCTCCAGTTTTGTAGGACAGGACATACAGATTCTTTCAACTGTGGTCACAAGCTGCTATATGAATAAATCATACTATCTTTGTACTATGTAGGTCAACATGCAGACAGCCGAGAAGTAGAAAGGGAATAGTTTTATCTATAACAGTATCATTTACAGTATACCAAATACTGTCATATGTAGGCAACAGAATATTTGATATAATGTAATAATATAATGATATAGACCTCCTCTCTTCTATAAAACCAGCCCATGCATGGGTAATGATTTTGAAACATTTAACTCATATTGACAGCTTGCGGCCTGCAGAAAATGTAATACATAGTGTACACAGTTGCAGACTAGGTAACAGCATTAAAGGTATTTTGCATAGCCTCAGAGAAAACTGAACAGCTCAGATATACTGTACTTGCAATGCATCATTCTGTCAGAGGAAAGAAGAAGGAGCAGGCACTACAGCAATGGAAAGCAATCAGAAAAGATGAAATGACACCACATTTTTATCTGAACAAATAGGGACTTCCAAGTTTCTGTATTAATGCAGAATACTGAATACTGAATACAGAATTCTGCCTTCTCTTTATCTATTTATTTATTTATGTTCAGTTTACCTTTGCTGTAGTTAGTAGCATTTTATACTGCAAACTTTAATAAAGCTTGGCAAAATTGTACTTAGAGTTTCACACAGGTCCATAGACACACATTTGGGTAATATTATTAGGAAATAACTATGCTGTCGGTGAGCAACTCTGGGCCTCAATTCAGGACTGTTGATAGCTAGATACAAAAAAAGAGTTTAATCTCTGTCACTAGCAATGATGCTGTGACTAATCCCATGTCAGTGTCAGAATTATAATTATAAATGATTAGTGGTGGTGATACAGTGGTCCGTTTCCATTAACGGATGTTGTTAGGGATGGCTAATAAATCATGCACTATGTTCTACATTACACAAGAAAGAACCACTCCCTCCACTATTCATCTCTCTAAATGATTCTGTGTATGTTTGCATGACTACCCTCATTAGTACTACTCATGACAGGTAGGTGTGGTCAGAATGACTGGCTGCTGTGTACTGCTTCTAATCCAAGGACCCCATGAGGAGCGAGGAAGTGAGGTAATGCTGAAAAGGAGTGTGTTCTGTAGAGGTCTTAAGGTCAGCAGCACAAGCTGGTGTAGAGTGGATACAGCATCTATTACATAAACACTGACATTCAACAATACAGAAATATAATATAGTATGGTTATATCAAACCCACTTCTGCTCTCTGAGATGCCCCAAGTGCTTGTTCAAGCACTAAAATTCTGTGTAAAGTTATCCAAACCAAGGTAAAAACCTCTCACACTGAAAGTCAACAGTGTCCTGACTAATTTTATTTCAGACTTGCGGCGCAAAAATAATTCATTTGTTTATACTGATTGAAAATTTGATTACACCAGTGTACTGACAAAAAGGCTTAAAGGGTAAATGTGTATTTGTGCTGTTATTGCTTTTTGTACTGTGAGGAAACTGTACAAGGCATATATTGTAGCACTAAGAGGCAGTGAGTTTGAAAGTGAAGGCTTTTTTATTTCTTGATATGAAAATGCAAGCATGATTTCTAACAGTAATAAAACACTGATTATTAGGTAACTTGTATTGATTTATTCATGTGCACTATAGCTAATTACAAATCCTGTATGTAAAATTGGTGCTAATATTTGTGGAGGTTCAGTGGGTGTGGTTTCCAAAACAACTCACCAACATTAGGATCAGTTCTACATTTGAATTTTACATTTATTTCATTTAGCAGATGCTTTTATCCAGACCTGCTTAGCAAATTTCTTTGTAAGCTCCATGAGAGACATATCCTCATAATTCAAAGTTTCAGGTTCTGAGCGTGCCATCAAGGTAAAACCATTTAGGGTGAGGTTAGTACAGGAAGAAATAAAAGCACAAAAGTCATATGAGATTTTTTAAAATAAATTAAATAAGTGCAAAGGTGTTTGATGAAAAGGAAGGCCTTTGCTCTTTGTAACAAAGACAGCGAGGGACTCAGCTGTATATGACAGCCAGGAGAAGTTCATTACACTATCTGGGTGCCAGGAAAGAGAAGAATTTTGATGCGTGCATTCCTTGTACCTTGAGGGATGGTGGGTTGAGTCATGGCATGTTCAAGACTTAAAGGAAGCGTGGTTCAGTCCAGGGTGTCATAAGTGCCTTCAGGTAGTGTGGGCTGGTCTGTTTTTGGCTTTCTAGGTAAGCATCAGTGCTTTAAATCAGATTCCAGCAGCTACAGAAAGCCAATGGAGTGAATTCGCATTTTTTCCCTTCCAACACCTACATATTTAGTTGGTGCTAACTTTTTCTTTCTTTCTCTATATGCCCAGTACCACATACTGCATTGTTGCATTAGTCATCTCCTCCTTTGTTGTTCTAAATAAAGTCACATGGTATACAATATGGAAGGTCAAAGAGTATGTTTTGTATGGAGTATATGCGATGCCAGTAGTGATTCTGCAAGCCAGTATGCTAATGCCCCAAGGCCTAAATTTATTGCTGGTAGGAATCCAACAGACAATGCAGTTGTTGATTCCCAGCCATTAAAGTTTACACATTACTGTACAAAATTCTGCAGAGTGTAAATGAATAGAAAAATATTTCCAGATGATCTACCTTATTTAGAAGACCTGCATCTTTCTTTCTTTCCTTCTTTCTTTCTTTCTTTCTTTCTTTCTTTCTTTCTTTCTTTCTTTCTTTCTTTCTTTTTCTTTTCTTTAAACATATACGAAACCAACAGATATAAAAAGATTTCTAATTTCTATTTCAGTGAAATATCATTGTTTGAGAATAATTGATTCATATTACTGCTAGCTTTATGTTCAACTGTGTTCACCTAAAATCACGTATATGATATTTTCATAATAATATTTAATTTAATTTAATTTAATAATATTCTGATGGCAAGGGTATAAACAGAGAGGCAGGGAATTATGCAATGCTGACCGCAGGCAAGTTTTTGCCTAGTTTGTGCATGTGGTATTCCCTTGTTTGGGTACAGATTAAGCCTGTAATCAGTCGCTGTTTACATTTAGCAAACATAATTATACTAAACTTTACTTTTTAACGTATTCATCAAAATGTTAAAAATTGAGCAATTATCCCCATAGGATAATGATATGATTCACACTGTATCACATGGTTTAAACCAGGGTGTACAATCTTATCTATAGTAGGCCGGTGTGGATGCAGCTATTCATTCCAATCAAGCAGGAGCCACATGTGATTCTAGCTGTTTAATCAGTGGCTTCTGACTGAAAACTTGCAAACACACCAGCCCTTTTCAGATAAGACAAAACACCCCTGGTTTAAACATATATACCCCAGTCATTCCTGTTGTCATCTGTAGCTAACTCTTGACAAAGAAGAAGAACATGTAGAAGATTAATTACAGTCAGCTAAGTCTATCACCATTAACCATGGTCAGTTTCAGTTTTGCAGTCCTTCTTCATTTAACATACTGTCAAGTAGATTTAACTGAGTATCAATATTCAGTTAGTAATTCATCTATCTGTCACATATCCTACACAGGGTTGCAGGGAACATGGAGTCTATCCCAGGAGACTTGGGCCACAAGGCAGGGGACACCCTGGATGTACACTTTAACACACCCATGTACCCTTTACAGGCAATTAAGATATGCTAGTTAGTGTACAACACATATCTTCTGGACTGGGGGATAAGAATGTTTGAGAACTGGAGGAAACCCCTGAAGCGCAGAGAGTAAATATAAGCTCAAATCCCCAACCTCAGAGATGTAAGGCAAACATGCTCACCACTAAGCCACCGTTCCCCCTCTAGTAAATCATACAACTGGAAAACATCACAATCAACTTTGCCTACACTAATTTAAGATGTTAACTTCTCAAAATACTTTTGATGCATTAAACAGTCTGAATGGAGGCTTATGGAGAGACATGGGAAGTGATTGTTTTCACTTGCATGTAAATCAAGTTATGTAGAAATAAAGATCCATGAGGTTTAATAGGTTTAACTGGAGACACACAGAAACATAAGTACTACACTTAATTACGGAGACACACATGGCTTTTGATTAAAATGATAGGCTGTTTCTTAACCTAAACTGCATTGTCATAAATGTACCCTATAAATGAGTGTACAGAGAAGAAGGGGTGAGTTTAAGCAAAACTGATTAGCTGTTTTTTTTTCAAATAAAAACTATAGTCTGGTAGAGAGCTATCATAGACATGCTCAAGAATATTTTAGTATTGGGCTATATGTAGGTATTTATAAATTATTTATGGATTTGAATTTGAAAACACTGACTTGATTTTATAACTGACTTATGATTTTATATATATACACAGTTAAAGCAGTTAATATCTCTCTCATGATCATAAGCATATCACTCAATTTAATGTTTTATTTATGTAATCAGTTTAACTACATTGTAATATGCACATTTCATTTAAACTATTTTTAATTCCAATTTATATGTATATATATATATATATATATATATATATATATATATATATATATATATATATATATATATATATATATATATAATAAATAACTTTAATAAATAATTTATTAATAATAAAATTAGATACATCCATTTTACTTATTTCACTAAAATAAGGTTAAAAATTAATAAAGAAAAATGAGTTTGTTCACACACTATCTAAAAAAATCACAAAGATTATCATGTTTTTAATAGTACTATGAAATGATTGAGCAATGAGAACCAGAAGTGACTAAACATCCTGAGAATTATGTGTCAATATGGTGAAAAAGTTAATTAATTTGCATATAATCTAATTATGCTAAATTAATCTTTCATTATTTGTCAAAATGGTTTGCAAAAAGTCTGCATACAGTAGAATTTCCTTTCACCACATAATACTTTCTTTAAATTTTAATGGGAAAAGGTTCTACAAAAAGTGATCTTATGCCACAATTATACTAGCATGGAATCCCTACCATTAAGCAGTTCAGTTGCAGTATCACAGTTGTGCTGACTGCCCTGACTGTATTGTTAATTGTATATGAAGTACATAAAAATATCTGGGCACCTAAATAGTATATTTTTGTTTAATGTAAGGATATTTGTTACATGCCCAGCCTGGCTAGCAAGGCAAGCTGTTCACATTGCTCGCAACACCACAGCCTCAGCATTGTGAACCCAATGAACTTGGTTCTATAAAAGACTTACCATTTTATTAGTTCCATTGCACTTACCCCTGTGCTCTCACTCTACCAAGTTTTACACACACACACACACACACACACACACACACACACACACACACACACACACACACACATATATATGTGTGTGTGTGTGTGTGTCAGCTCCAATTTAATTTAGCCTCCTGTTCTAGTTTATTTATCAGGTTTTCCTTCCAGTTGTTAGTTATTGTTGTATATTTTGTTTATAACATCTTTTCAGCATTAATCATTCTTTCTGTGAGTGTGTGTCTATCATTACAAAATTAATATTGTGCTATACTCCAATGCTTCATATCTTGTGCTATATTGGGGCCATTAACTGTAATCACTGACTTCAGTGCATTATTAGCATTAAACCTTCCATCTGCATCAATCAAAAGCAAGACAAATACTCATGGGAAATGTGCTGTGACTTTAGTTGCTGGTATTAGTCTTTCCACTTCCTCCTTGCCAAATATAGTTATAAATAAATAAAGTTATTCTTGAGCCCACACACATTTTGTATCTCATATAGACTCCATAACAACTGCCTTTTTCATTCTTGCAGTCAAATATATCTACTTCAGTCTCAGACTTCATGACATTAAAACTCTTTTTCATGCCTTCTTGACATTTAGCATTGATTATTGCACTACCTTCTCCCCCTTTTGGTTGGCTTGTCTTTCAATTTTCCAAACAAATTGCAGCATGTTCAGACATCTTATACTGATATTTCCTATCTACACTACAAAGCAGCTTAACAGCTACAGATGTTTCACATGCAATCCCACATGCCGTTTAAAATATTTATCCCATAGTCAATCCTCCACCCTAGAAGCTCTGGTGAAGAAGCATCATTCCTACATATGCAAACATTCCTTTTAGTACCCACTCCTGTGTCTTGCATAATGCACAGCTTCTTGCAGGAAGCCGCAATATTTAGGAAAGGACAATATTTTGCTGGGGATTAGTTAAGGTTTTACTGTTTAAATGTACAGAACTTTTTACTGTTGACTGTAATATTCAAAGAAGCTTTGATGGGGGAAATGCAAATACGCCAATAAAAATGAAAGCCAGACCCGTATTTTGCAGACTTATTCTGAAAACTTTTTGAAAGTTTACACTATACAGCAGAAAGTTTTGTGGACATTTGATCATAACACTCATACACTGTGTTTTATGAACATCTAATTCCAGATTTTAGCTCATCAGACACTAATGTTTGGAATCTAGCCATGGGGGTCACAGTCCAGTGACTTCTGTGCCGGTCCCAAGCCCGGATAAATAGAGAGGGTTGCGTCAGGAAGGGCATCCGGCGTAAAACATTGCCAAATTTAACCATGCGAATCGTCAGTACGAATTTCATACCGGATCGGTCGAGGCCCGGGTTAACAACGACCGCCATCGGCGCCGTTGACCTACAGGGCGCCGGTGGAAATTGGGCTACTGTTGGTCGAAGAAGTAGAGGAGGGAGGAGAGTGCGCAGACAGAGAGAGAAGAGGAAAGGTAAGAGTGTAGGACTGAGAATAGGAACTCTGAATGTTGGTACTATGACAGGGAAAGGTAGAGAGCTGGCTGATGTGATGGAGAGAAGGAAGGTGGATATACTGTGTGTACAGGAGACCAGGTGGAAGGGTAGCAAGGCTCGTAGTATAGGTGCAGGATTCAAGCTGTTTTATTATGGTGTGGATAGTAAGAGAAATGGGGTAGGTGTGGTCCTGAAGGAGGAGTTTGTGAGGAATGTCCTGGAGGTGAAGAGAGTGTCAGACAGGGTGATGAGTCTGAAGTTAGAGATTGAAGGGGTGATGTTGAATGTTGTTAGTGGTTATGCCCCACAGGTAGGTTGTGAGTTGGAGGAGAAAGAGAGATTCTGGAGTGAATTAGATGAGGTGATGGAGAGTATTCCCACGGGTGAGAGAGTGGTGATAGGAGCGGATTTTAATGGACATGTTGGTGAGGGGAACACAGGTGATGAGGAGGTGATGGGCAAGTTTGGAGTTAAGGAAAGGAACCTTGAAGGACAGATGGTAGTGGACTTTGCTAAGAGGATGGACATGGGTGTGGTTAACACTTATTTTCAGAAGAGGGAGGAGCATAGAGTGACTTACAAGAGTGGAGGTAGGAGCACACAGGTAGACTACATCCTATGTAGAAGAGGCAATCTGAAAGAGATTAGTGACTGTAAAGTGGTAGTGGGAGAGAGTGTAGCCAGACAGCATAGGATGGTGGTGTGTAGGATGACTTTGATGGTCTGTAAGAAGAAGAGGTCAGAGATAGAGAAGAAAACCAAGTGGTGGAAGCTGAAAAAGGAGGAATGTTGTGAGGAATTTAGACAGAAGTTGAGGCAGGCTCTGGGTGGTCAGGTAGTGCTGCCAGATGACTGGGAAACTACAGCAGAAGTGATCAGGGAGACAGGGAGAAAGGTGCTGGGTGTGTCATCTGGAAGGAGGAAAGAAGATAAGGAGACTTGGTGGTGGAATGAGGAAGTTCAGGATAGTGTCCAGAGGAAGAGGTTAGCCAAGAAGAAGTGGGACATGGACAGGACTGAAGAGAATAGACAGGAATACAAGGAGTTACAGCGCAGAGTGAAGAGAGAGGTGTCTAAGGCCAAGCAGAAGGCATATGACGAGTTGTACACTAGGTTAGACACTAGAGAAGGAGAGAAGGACTTGTACAGGTTAGCTAGGCAGAGGGATCGAGATGGGAAGGATGTGCAGCAAGTTAGAGTTATTAAGGATAGAGATGGAAGGGTGCTCACAAGTGAGGAGAGTGTACAGAGGAGATGGAAGGAATACTTTGAGGAGCTGATGAATGAGGAAAATGAGAGGGAAAAAAGAGTAGAAGGGGTGAACTCTGTGGAACAGAAAGTAGATAAGATTAGAAAGGATGAAGTCAGGAAGGCTTTGAAGAGGATGAAAAGTGGAAAGGCGGTTGGTCCTGATGACATCCCGGTGGAGGTCTGGAAGTGTTTGGGAGAGGCAGCAGTGGAATTTTTAGCTAGTTTGTTCAACAGGGTTTTAGAGAGTGAGAGGATGCCTGAGGAATGGAGAAGAAGTGTGTTAGTGCCGATCTTTAAGAATAAGGGTGACGTGCAGAGTTGCAGTAACTATAGGGGGATAAAGTTGATGAGCCATACAATGAAGGTATGGGAAAGAGTAGTGGAAGCTAGGTTAAGGAAGGTTGTGGAAATTTGTGAGCAGCAGTATGGCTTCATGCCCAGAAAGAGCACAACAGATGCAATTTTTGCTCTGAGAATTTTGATGGAGAAGTATAGGGATGGTCAGAGGGAGTTGCACTGTGTGTTTGTAGACTTGGAGAAAGCGTATGACAGGGTGCCAAGAGAAGAGCTGTGGTACTGTATGAGGAAGTCAGGAGTAGCAGAGAAGTATGTCAGAGTGGTGCAGGACATGTATGAGAGGAGCAGGACAGTGGTGAGGTGTGCTGTAGGTCAGACAGAGGAGTTCAATGTGGAGGTGGGACTGCATCAGGGATCGGCTCTGAGCCCCTTCCTGTTTGCTATAGTGATGGACCAGTTGTCAGAGGAGGTCAGACAGGAGTCTCCTTGGACAATGATGTTTGCAGATGACATTGTGATCTGTAGTGAGAGCAGGGAGCAGGTGGAGGAAAACCTGGAGAGGTGGAGGTTTGCGCTGGAGAGAAGAGGGATGAAAGTCAGTCGTAGTAAGACTGAGTACATGTGTGTGAATGAAAGGGAGGGAAGTGGAACAGTAAGGTTACAGGGTGAAGAGGTGAAGAAGGTACAGGAGTTTAAGTACTTGGGGTCAACAGTCCAGAGTAATGGAGAGTGTGGGAAAGAGGTAAAGAAGCGAGTGCAGGCAGGTTGGAATGGGTGGAGAAAGGTGTCGGGAGTTCTGTGTGATCAGAAAATATCAGCGAGAATCAAGGGGAAGGTGTACAGGACAGTGCTGAGACCGGCCATGCTGTATGGTTTAGAGACAGTGTCACTGAGGAAGAGACAGGAGTCAGAGCTAGAGGTAGCAGAGCTGAAGATGTTGAGGTTCTCTTTGGGAGTGACAAGGTTGGACAGGATTAGGAACGAGTACATCAGAGGGACAGCTCATGTTGGACGTTTGGGGGACAAAGTTAGGGAGGCCAGATTAAGATGGTTTGGACATGTTCAGAGGAGGGAGAGTGAGTATATTGGTAGGAGAATGTTGGACATGGAGCTGCCAGGCAGGAGGCAAAGAGGAAGGCCAAAGAGGAGGTATATGGATGTAATTAATGAGGATATGAAGCTAGTGGGTGCAAGGGTTGAGGATGCAGAAGATAGGGATAGGTGGAGAGAGATGATTCGCTGTGGCGACCCCTGAAGGGAGAAGCCGAAAGAAGAAGAAGAAGACACTAATGTTTGGGTGACCAGGCCTGGCAGATTATTGCTTGCAGATTATTCCCAAAGGTGTTCAGTAGGGTTGAGGTCAGAGATCTGTTCAGGCCACTCAGCTTCATCCACTCCAACCTTGACAAACATTGTCTTTATAAACTACTTTTTTTCATAGGGCATAAAATATGTTTGGGCCCCTAGGTTCCAGTGAAAGGAAACTGTAATACTGCAACATACAAAGACATTATAGACTTCCAGCATTTGTGTCTGACTTAGAGGCAAGTACATTTGGCATCCACAAACTTTTCACCATATAGTTGAATTGTTTTACAATGTTGTATTTAGTAGTTTATGGCAGTTCAAGTAGTTTACGCACAGGTCAACAGAAATATACAACTGTACATGGGCAAGACAAGGTCAAAGTGTGTGTGGTTGCTGGGAGTTGGTGTCCATGTTTGGGAGTTGGTGTCCATGTTTGTCAGCTGCAGTGAAACAGAGTTTGTGACATTGCATTATGTGGCAGTCCTTAGTTCTTCTTTATTTTTAACAAATTAACACAAAATGGTGACCATGCAGTGGACTGACTGTAAATAACTCACAGTTCAGTTATTGCATGAGGTTTGATAATGGAGATAGAACTGAACAGTATGTTGTTTTTTATTAATATTATTATTTGTTTGTTTGTTGGTTGGTTTATTTTTTATCTACAATTAAAATCAGCAGGTGAATGGAGCCTGATCCGTTCATTTGAATTTAACAAACTAGCATTCTACATAAATCACCACACTCAGAGATGGCATTCAAAGGGCACATGCTAACAATGTAACCTCTAGTAATATCACAGTCATTGACTGTTAAACCAAATTTCTGCTCCAAACCATTTTCATAATTTTCATAATCAGACTGCATTATGGATAATAGACTACACTGTATGAATATAAAGAAATATTGTTAGAATGCAACCTTTGCTTTGTTTTAAATAGCTGACATTTTAGAGATATGAATTAAACTACACATTAAACTATAGGCATGAGTTCTTGCATTGCTGATTAGTCCTTCTCATTGTACTCACCGTGCTCCAATTTTTAACTATAGTTTATTGTTATATTCCTCAGCCTGTGTCTTGTCTTTAAAGCATCTTTCTAACTTGCAAGTCAATTTCCTTATTTCTTTCTCCCAATGTTTCCTTAGTGATGGATTTTACAAACCTTGCCTGTGGGTTGTTGCTCTATGATTATGAATTCTCACATATATATATTTATATATATATATATATATATATATATATATATATATATATATATATATATATGTGTGTGTGTGTGTGTGTGTGTGTGTGTGTGTGTGTGTGTGTGTGTTTTAGCCCCTGGTCTTGCCAATACCTGGAAACACCTCAACTCACTCAGCCATTGAATCCTGATTCTGTGGTCATTACTACTATAATTATGTAAGGCATTCACAGCCTGCCAAAAGTTCCATATGCAAAGTCTTCCCATAACACTGTATATTTAACAAATAACAAATGCTGTTCATACTAAGCTATATGGCATTTGACTTGCACACTGCTTAAGCCCTAATGGCTTTGCAGGGGATTATTAGTGCTTTAATTTGGTGCCAGCTTAAAGGGTATTTAGAATGAATAGTCTAATTATGATATGCATGTAGAGAGAAGATTTTGTGTACCTGGCCCTCTAGGCTGCATAACTGCACTATAAATATGTATTCCTAGCTATAATCATCAAATATTGTGTTGTTTACTATTATTAATGTATTGTTTAAAATTTTTCCCCTCAGACATTTTGCTCTGAATGTCATTTACAAGAAATAGTTTGTGTGTTTGGGCAAAGTAAAGGTTAATATATTGTTAGTAAGTGAGCTAAAACACATGGGAAAACCATATATATTGACCCTTTTGGCTTGATTCTGAAAATCGTGTGTGTGGGTTGATGTGGATGTATCATTCATGCGTCACTGCAACCCCTCCTAATGTATTGACTGTGTTGGTGTTTTTCCTGCAAGGTGAGAATTTATGAGTGCAGAGGAGTCAGATAAATAAATATATAAAAGAAAGGAATGGCTTTCATATGAGAAGAGTGCAATGCTTTTATTCTCTGTTGATGTTAAATATTTTGGAACGTGGAATTAAATAAATTACTGATAACTAACCTGACTCTCTACCAACTGTCTACTTCTAATTTTCTGCACAGATTCCCTGTTTCTAAAAACCTCCCTGCTACATCCTACATATATAATGCATGTGTATGTTTGTAACTATGTGGTAGAAATCGATCTGATTTTTTCGATCATGAACCTTAAGCTTTCCACATAAGGTTATATATACCTCACAACTTCTTTTAAAATACTGGTTAGTGTTTTATTTCTTGCTACATTTAAAATCTAAAAAACTTATTTCAAGGTGATCAAACAACTCATATTGTCCCTCATTTAACAGGTCTGAATTTCAAACAGAGGTTTTTAATATTTTATTTTATATAGTCAGAGGCTCCAGTAGAGCATCAGTTCAAATGCTGAAAAAAAAACCAATGCAATTTTACAAACATAGACTGGGTGAAGTTTAAATTAAAAGTTAAACCCATCAAAAGTTTTATTTATCTTTTCATATTGCCCAGAGAGACCTTTTCAGAGGGACTCAAAGAGTCTGGAGGTTATTTAAAAGACAAGTTTGCACTGGTGCTTCAGGTAAAAGCCAATTCAGATGACAGAATGTAAACTGAGAGTATAACACAGTGCAACATTTTATTTTTTCTTATAAGACATACAGAGGTATGACTACAGATATAGCAGGATCCCTGACAGTAGGCATGTTTGGGCTGATGAAACAAGGAGCCAAACCATATTTAAAAATTGAAATTTTGAGGAAGCTTGTTACAATATTACTAAAATCTACTGTATATTGAGGGAAATTTAGGATTACGAGTTTTATGGCACAACAGAAATGTGTTTACTATGTAAAATTAGGATGATGGGATTTTATTGACTCTCTGTCAGTAACCAATAATAAACTTCTTGGAGTTTATGAATGCAAACAAGAGGGCAGGGAAGGGATGAGATAGGCAAGAGCCAGGTCACAGGAGGGAATTGGCATAAACAAGTAAGAAATTTTGAAAACTATACTTTTAGACAATGTTTTGGTTAAGTCTGATATTTGCATATTTATATAATAATCAATAGTTTGTTTTTTAAATTTGTGTTATTGATTTTGGACCTACACCCTCTCTGGGCCAGTTTTCTACCTTAACCTGGGCCAGGTCTAAATATGTTTTGCCCCAGATCTGTAAAATAGATCAATGGTCTATGGTGCAAAAAGTAACAAATCCAGAGGTGAATCAGTGCTTCTTTTTTTGCCCTACTACAAAACAAAGTATATTTATCTGGCATTGTTTTGCTTAGAGTCAAGAGTTTAAAATGTGTGGAAGAATTCATCTTTTATCATTCATCTTCAGTAACTGTTTTATCCTGATCAGGGTTGAAGTGGATCCAGAGCTGGGAGAATAGTGATGGAGATTAATGAAAGATTATGTGTCTAGCTGTGTGCAAGTAAAACAGAAAGAATTGATGGTGTTTTGAAATAGAGTGAAGGAGCTTTTCCTCAGTGACATACTTTTTTCTTTGGAAAATGCATGTATGAGCTACTTCATCAACATGTAGGAAAACAGTTCATGAGAATACACAGTAACAAGACAAAGACAGACAGTGACAGGATTCCTACTCTTTAATTGTATGCCTTTTTAATGTAGAAAGTGCTTTGTGACTTTAGTAAAGCACAAGGCTGTTTAATTCTTTTTATGAATATAAAACTGGTATTTTAGTTTTAATTATTTGCTCCAACAGACAGTAACCCACTTTAAATGCAGATTATTCTCCTACTCTATCACATGCATATGATAGAGATGAAGCTTTCTCTCCTGGGAAATGTATGTATGAGATAATGTGCCATGTAAGTTTGCAAGAAATGGTGGGTGTCTGCTGTTTACTTGCTAAAGGAAAGAATGCTATAAAGAGACTGATGCATAAACAGGGGCAGGATTAGGGGATAAAACTAATTTTTAAAGTGAAGACAAGAGTGCCAGAGGTTTCTCCTTCCTGGAAAGTAACCAGAAAATACACCTATAAAATGAAACATGAAATAAACACACTAAACTGGAAAGTACTATATTTCCCAGTTGCTATATTTTCCCAGCATGCATTAATAACTTTAATATCTTATATTAATATATTTCATTTTTAACTGACGTGTATGGTTCCTTTTACTAGAACTTCACTAACAGTTGGAAAATAAGTTTGGAAATAAATATGAAAATATGAAATACAATTTACTGAAGGATACTGCATATCAGTCAAACTAATTCACAAATGGAACTAATAAAATTCTTTAGCAGTTCTCTGTAGAATTTGGACATTTTCTCACTTGGCTTGAATACTTACACACATACAGTGTGATGCTCCGGGCAATGTTCTGCTGTAAGGCATTGGGTCCTGGTATTCAAGTGGATGTTAGATTGACACATACCATCTACCTAATCATTGTTGCAGACCAAGGACACTTCTACATGGCAGCATTATTCTCTAATTGCAGTGTTTTCATTCAGCAGGATAATACGCCCTGCCGCACTGCAAAGATTGTTCAGGAATGGTTTGAGAAACAAGAGTTCAAAGTATTGTCTTGGCCTCCAAATTCCCCAGATCTCAGTCTGATCAAGCATCTGTGTGATTCTCTGGACAAATAGGAATTTTTGTAGGCTGCACTTCACAACATACAGGACCTAAAGGATCTGCTGCTAACCTATTTGTGCCATATACCACAACACACCTTCAGAGAGGTGTTGTTGAGTCTATGCCTCAATGGGTCAGAACTGTCTTAGTGGCACAAAGGGGACAGGAGGGGAGGAGGAGGAAGAGGAAGAAACAGTTCTCTAGACCACACTTTAGCCAACCACAAAAAAGTTTCACCCTCTACCAAATGTTCCAGAAAGACCATGGGTTCTTGATAAACAAAAACAAGGCACCAAACAAGCTTCAACAAAAGAATACAAAATAGATTCCTCAAACATGTGGTTAAGAACCCTCAGCTACTCAAGTATCTGAAGTTATTTGATAAATCTCTCATATGAAGTGTTTACTAATGGTACTCTTAGTCACTTAAAGGTAAACCACCAATGAATCTGGCATCCTGCCTTCTCTGGTTACCATATGACCTGGGATATTAACAACCACTTTCCCTCTCATTCTGCCAGAGCTGTAGTCCGGCACACCTACAGCAGCCCTGTCTCTGTAGACACAGCCCCCCATAAGCCTCTGCATGATGAATCAAACTGGATTTCTTTCAGTCCCTGAAATAATAATTAGTGCCTCAAAATAATTTAAAATAAACTGATGTGGTTTAAATGCTTTTCAATTACTGGTAGAAGACATGTGTAAGGACACGCCAGAAGCGGATGATCTAGGATCCATGAGCAGAGTTTATTACCAACACCAAAACGTCAGGCAGATGAAACAGGGGCGAGCAGAAAGAAGTCAAAACTAAAATAAATGAAAATAAACAGGCAAACAAAACCAAAATCACAAAACCGAACTCGAAGAAATCCAACAGACAAAGCAATGGTCATACACATAAATCCACAATACAATATACAATGCAATATTACAGAGCCCCCCCTCTCTAGTAACACCTCCAGGTGTTCTACAGCGAGGGCAGCCCCGGGGTCGTGGATCTGGTCTGTTGGGGTGAAGGCAATGAAACTTCTCCACTAGGGAGGGGTCCAAGATGTCGTTGGCCTCGACCCACAAACATTCCACTAGGCCATATCCCTCACAGTCCAACAGATATTACAGACGATTCCTGTGGTGCCGGGAATTCAAGAGGGTGTGGACCCGGTAGGCTGGGGCCCCATCCATTTCTAGTGGAGGTGGTAGTTTGTTGCTTGTGGTTTTGTCATCGTGGCAAGAGTGTGCTGGCTTCAGGAGAAACACATGGAAAGTGGGGGAGATGCGGTACAACGGGAGGAGTTGGAGGCGGTACATGACCGGGTTGATGATTCGAAACAGGAAACGTGGGCTGAGTTTGATGCATGGTAGTCTCAACCTTAAGTTTTGCGTAGACAGACAGACTTGTGATGGGCGTAGTCATCCACTGTGGGCATGTCAGAGGGTTCCCTAGACCATGGAAACAGTGGCAGCTGGTAGCCCAGAATGCACTGGAATGAAGTAAGCCCTGTAGATGAATGCGTGAGTGAGTTCTGGGCATACTCACTTTACCGTTGTTGCTCATGGCTGCAGTAAGATTGGAGGTATCAGACGATCTCTTGATTCAAATGTTCAGTCTGTCCATTGGACTGTGGATGATAGCCTGAGCTGAGATTTATGTTGACTCCAAGGTGGGTGCAGAGAGCCCTCCAGACTCTCAAGGTAAACTGAGTATCCGTTAATATGAGGAACGGGTGTTGTGCTCCCTCCAGCCAATGTCGCCACTCCTGTAGTGGTTACTTAATGGACAGGAGCTCCTGGTTCCCTACATCATAGTTCACCTCTGCCGGGGTCAGTATTCAGGAGAAATAGGCACATAGATATACTTTCCCGGGGTCCCTGTGGCACTAAGACAGCACAGTCGACAATGAATGGAATGGTTGGGTCCAGGTGTCCGAGAATTGGAGCCGTGGTAAAGCTTCTTTTCAGATGCACAAAGACTACTCGGGCCTGCTTCGTCCAGTGTAGTCGCTTAAGTTTCCCCTGCAGGAGTGAGGTTAGCAGGTTGGCTATGCAGCTGTAGTTACGAATGAACCATTGGTAGAACTTCAAGAACCTCAGGAATCGCTGCAACTCCTTAATCATGGAAGGTTCTGGCCAGTCCATAACTGCTTGCACTTTGCTAGAGTCCATCTATACCCCCCTCTGTGAGATGATGTATCCTAGGAACGTGATGGTGTCTTTGTGGAACTCACATTTCTCAGCTTTTACATAGAGCTGGTGTTGCAACAGCCGAGTGAGTACAGTGCGAACATTGTGGATGTGGTTGTTGTAGGAGGTGGAGTAGATCAGGATGTTGTCTATGTAAGTGATGACATACTTGTTGATCAGGTCCTTGAATATTTCATTGATGAACGCTTGGAACACTGCAGGTGCATTAGTGAGTCCATAGAGCATGAGCAGGTAGTCGTAGTGCCCGCTCATGGTTGTTCCAAGGCTACTGGTACCAAAGGTAGAGGGTAACAATAGTGCACCGTGAGAGCATTCAGACCCCAATAATAGATACAAGGCCACCATCCTTCTTCTTGACAAAAAAGAAGCCAGAGGCTGCCAGAGAGGTTGATGGTTAAATGTATCCCGTGGCTAGGGCCTCCTCAATGTAGTCTTCCATGGCTTTGCTTTCAGGAAGAGAGAGAGGGTATACTTTACACTTGGGTGGCATGGTGTTGGGCAGCAGGTCAATGGTGCAATCCCAGGGGCAGTAGGGGAGTCGGGTGGCCCTCTCTTTGCTGAATATTTCTTGCAGGTCATGGTAATCCTATGGGAGGGTGGAGTTCTCAGCGTTACTCGGGCTCTCTATGGATGTGGCAAGGCAATGGGTCGGTTGTCCACACCAGTCACTCACAGAGGAGTATCGCATGGCAGAGTGGGAAGGTGCAGTTCCTCTACAAGATGGTGGTCAATAAGATTGACGGCCGCTCCACTAAGGCTGAGACCACAAGAGATTCTTGAGCATAGTGCAATGTAACCTTTAAAGTCAGGCATGAACACAAGTAAATTGGAGACAAAGTTGCACAGAAACATCTTGCCCCCCCTGCCGGATATTCAAAAACCTCCCGAATTAGACTGGAAAATTAGGCAAATGAGGTTTTTACCTGCGGATAACTGTCCCAGACCGCAGACGCCCAGTCTAAGGCCCTCCCTGTTCGCAGTGACAAGAGGAAGGCACACTTGGTGGTCTCCTCACGGTACACATCCGGCTGATGCACAAAGAAGTTGTCACATTGTCGTAGAAAGCCGCGGCAGCAGTCCGTATAGCCATCGAATTTCTCTGGGAGAGTCATGTGTACTATCTCACTGCATGGGGGTATGGCAGCATTTGGGGGGTTGCATGGGTCGGCTGTAGTTGTTGGAGCTGCTCATTGGCGGCTTGCAAGGCCACGAGTTGCTCCTGGTAGGTTCGAATGATAGCTTGCATGAGCAGAGTTTATTACCAAAACCAAATCAGCAGGCAGATAATCAGAAACAGGGGCAAGAAGGGGCAAGCGGAAAGAAGCCAAAACCGGAAAAGCAATAAAAAGGCAAATAAAACCAAAATCACAAAACCAAACTCAATGATCATACACATAAATCCACAATACACGAAAGCAGGGCAAACAGCTTGGTAGTAACATGGGAACGGTACATCACGTCTAAGGGTAGCATGCATGCTGCTTAAATGTCCGATAAACCTGGAAGTGTTCCTTCTCTGGTGGCGCTAGAATTCAGGCGAGGGCTCCCTCTAGCAGTCTGATGCCAGTTGCGATGTTACAACATGAGTGAAAGCTTAAGAATTTTGCCGGAGCCTAATCAAACAATATTGTGTACATTGTTTGAGTTTCCATATTTCCCTGAATACAGATTTGAAGAAAGTTTCTTGGTGTCTTTGTGTCTTCAGAAATATTAAAGCATTAAAACATGTTCTTTTCTTTTTTCAGTTCACCAAATATATTGTCACAAAAACCCACATTAGATAGACAGAATTAGAAATAGATAAATAGAATTTATTGTAAAAGACAGAAATATAGAAATACTTACTTAGATAGCACAGGTTGAGATAACTCCTGTGATATAACCCCTCTTCATCTAAGGATATTTCCCTTTATGGTTTTTCTTAACATTGACAGTGAACGTCTATACTACAAAATGAATAAAAGTTTCAACTTTTGCTCTTTCTTTGTGTCAGTGCTCAAATAGCTATATATTTACTACTATCTGTATTCAGATTTAAAGCAGAAGTGCAAGTATTTGGTTCTGTTTCCTAAAATATAAGCCAACTTCTAGCCTAATTTAATCCACCAAAATTCTGACCAAGCAGGTTCTATGGTTGATAGATAATGGTTTGAAAGAGAAAATGAACTAGATTTAAAATTTTATTCATCACGATTACAGTTATATCCAATCCCATATATACTTGCTTCATATGCTCACACCTGAGCTTATCTTATTGTCTTCATAACTGCTCATGCATGGATCCGAGTCCTGATACATGCCTCTTTTCTCAGGAGGTGTCACCCTGTCTATCTTTCTGATAAGATTTTTTTTTTATTGTGTGACTTCTATGTAAATCTGTATTTGTATTTATTTACAACATGTTATTTCTATGTATCATTTCAGGAACAGGCCATAAATACTTATCATATCAGCAACTATTAGTCTTTTCTAACATCTTACATCACAACATTTTTCTTGTACACGTGTGTAATGTACATCAATCAACATGACCTATACCACAGGCATCTGTCCAGCCCTTGTGTACGATGGGAGATAAATCCCAGGTCTTATCACCGTATAGAAATGTCTGTCATATCTGTGAGTCCTGCCTTCAGATTGACAGGGGGAATAGCTAGGCTTTAAAACGTAATCCCCTACTATGCAAAATATAGTTCTGAGTCTGAGGGCTGAATTTGTGCAGATTGAACACAGGTGACATTACTGTGATGAGTTTTTGTTCCACTGTGATGACGTATCATTCCTGTCACAGCATTTTCTTCATGATTAAATCCTTCTACACACATTTCTAGCCCTTATGTGACACTGTTCATGACACACAGTTATTTACATTACAAGCCTGCACTATCCAAAAGAGAAATTATAAGAAATAACTGTAACAAATTATTTCCATGTCTATTCTGGGCAGTGGTGGTGTGTCTGTACCTTGTTATGTCCACAACAGCAGTACATTTTGACTTCATTAATCTTGAAAAGGATTTAGTCATTCAATCAATAATCAATCTGAAGCCAGGATGTTTAATTTTTTCACTTTGTGAATGAATACAAGGATGGATTGCCAAGTGCTAAAGGAGCTTTGGGTTGTCCCTTTAAATTACATTACCCACTGAAAAATGTTTTGTGGTAATGTCTGAGAGTTTATTGCTTTATTGCATCTGCTGTCCCCAGAGTGACTTAACCATCACTTTTAGCCTTTTTATTATCCTTTCTCTTCCTTTTTTGTTCTAGCTGTACCTTTTTCCTCCCAAATGATTCTTCAGCTTTTTTCTTTCTTCAATTATTCAGAGACCCTCTATGCTACAATTCTTTTGACTTGCATTCTGCTTTTGGGAAAAGCAGAAATGTATAACTGAGAGCTTCAGCAATTACTCGAAACAGGTAATGAAAACGTGTTAGCCTTTCTATTACGAGACATATTCTATCTGTAAAGCGAAATAGCTTTAATCAGGTAATAAACCACAACGGTGAACAGGGGTTATATAGCGCTACAGTGCCCAGGTTTAGATTTCAATGCTTTTTATATACTTTTCTGTACAATTGTCATTCAGTATCTTAGAAAATCTAAGACTGGATGCATTGATTGAAAGCTCTTACATCGGTGCTTCACCAGTAATATTTTCCTTTAGGATTTGCAAAAGAAAATGTGATAAAAAAAAATTTGTGCTTGACATATTTTTCACTTTATAGTGTACATTACTCACGTTACTGTTATTCTCACAGTAAAGAGGTAGAGTGGATAACAGAACTCATTGATTGTGTAATGCTGGGAAGTCAAACAGTCTACAAAAGAGAAAAATATAATCTCTAGCAGGAAATTATAGACTACTTGGTAAATACACTCATCATCCACTTTATTAGGAACATCTGCTCACCTGTACAATCATTTAGTTATCAAATCAGCCAGTTATCTAGCAGATGTTCAGAAAATCATGCAGATACAGGTGAAGAGGTTCAGTTAATGTTTACATCAAACATTAGAATGAAGAAAAAATATTATCTTAGTCACTTTGACACGTTACAGCTCTAGTCACTTATACCAGGTGGTTTGGTTTAAGGATTTTATAAATCTCCTGGGACTTTCACACACATTAGTCTCTTACATTTATGCAGAATGGTGTAGAAAAAAACAAAACAAAAGCATCTCAAGAGCAGCAGAATGACCAGACTGGTTTGAACTGCCTGAAAGGCTATGCTAACTCATATGATCTTCAAAATAGTTGCGAGTAGAAAAGAGTCTCAGAAAGCATGACACATGAAAGCTTAAAGCAAATGGGTTACAACAGCAGAAGACTACATGAGGTTGCACTCCTGTCAGACAAGAACAAGAATCTGCAGCTACAGGGTCACAGGTTCACCAAAACTGGACAGTTAAAGATTTGATAAGGTGGACCAGGCGATGTTTTTGCAATCTTCAACTGTGAGGAATTGAAAGTGAAATTGGAAGTGTGGCATGTGGAGGTGCTGTGTCTCTCTCTGACTGATTTGTATTTTCTTTTGTTTTATGTGTGCCATGTGATCTCTCAGTCCATGTACTTTTCTTCTGTTTTTAATGTGCTAGGAGCCCCTCTGCCTTACAGGTAGTCTGACACAATCACTGTTTACCTCTAAACAATCTAATACAATCACTAATTTCTTTCTCCTTTTCTTTCCTCTTTTTGCTCTTTGCATCTGAATATAAATTCAAACCTAGCTCCCACTTATCCTAATTGCTGTTTTTATTGCCCGTATCCTGGACAAGCTGTGAAGTGTATTTTTACAGCTATTTACTCACCAGATTGTTAAAGTAATTTAAAATAAGTTCTGGCTGGTATCCCAATTATGCAGTTGTTCCGCAAAGGCATTGAGCAGCATGCATGGATTTCCAGGAGTGTTCCCAAACAAAGGAGCGGAAAATGTTTTATGTAGCTCATTATTCTGATTTGAATGTGCACTCTATTCGTTATCAGCTGTTCTTCAGTTGCATTCACATGTTGTTGTTTTTTTTGGATAAATTTCCTCTAGAGATTTTGGTGACCGTTTGCGATTTCTTCCTTTAATCCTTCCATGTAATATTAATGCAGCTTGAGTTATTAAACCAGCCAGATGAAAAAGAAGTATAATGTGGATGGAAGTGATTATATCATTTGTGTGTGTGTGTGTGTGTGTGTGTGTGTGTATCAGGAAAGCAGATATGATGATATGATGGGATGAATACCAGGACAGATAAATAACTCACTCAAATATCCATGTTTATTTATCGAGGTTATTTAATACAGCAGTCTAAGCCAGTAGCATGGAAAATTCAAGTTTGTGTGTCTCTCATGAGGCTGATTTGCATCCATCAATACATTATTGGATAAACTATTTAAACTGCAGTGTAAGTAATCATTGATTCGCACCACTGAAAAGAAAAATCCATTTTATCTGTGATTGCTGTCAGTCCTGGTATGATTGCTGAAATGCAGATAGCAAAAAAGCATCATGGTCTGAGTATGTGGTGTTAGTGACAGTGAGACAAAGACAGATGAAATAATATTTTCACAGTTTAATGTAGATGATCCTAAATTGCCAATTTGTGCTGTATTAATGGCTCTAGTTCTAACAAACTGGCATGCTTAGGGGTAATCTGTAGATTAATTGATGCAGATTGTTATGAGTTATAATGAATTGGTCAAATCCTTTCATTATCACTTCCTGCAGTTTTGTTTTCTTTTTTTAATTTTCATGAGCTTCATCAAATAATTAAAGTTCATAATGCATGTAAAACATATATGTTGCCACTGTAATATGCAGCATTAATACATTTGCTTATATAACTGCACCATTAGTATACAAACTCTCCTGAGTTTTAGTCTTTAAAAGATATAATAATAATAATGAGGAAGGCCAATGGTACTTTTTAATAACTTTCTTCAAAAGCAGTTAGTCAGAAATCTATGTGTTGTGCAGACTGATAGTGCTTAAAGGCCTTGAATTTCAGCAGGGTTTTTTGTTGTTGTTGTTGTTCTATTTGATGCATTTTAGATATTTTTGACAATACAAAACTTTTTCTGCATTCAAACCTTATGCAATTATGAACATGTATGGACTGAACGTCCTTCGGAAAAAGAGATTAATACTCATTGATATATGATTTTTTTTAAATGATATTTATTAACCTTGTATTTATGAGTCTCTCCACCTCATAAACCTCCACCTCAACTTTACTGCAGCCAGCCGTAGTGGAAAAGCCAGTATATTGTCATGTTTATTTCGTTTCATGTTTCTTCCTCTGTATGTCATCATGATACTCACATCACATGCCCCAATCATCCAAGCTTAATCTTAATCTTTGTCCAGTTGTTGTTGATGTCATTTTCTGTTTGTTGTAGCACTGTCCATAACCTTGTTTGTAGTCTGCATGTTTTACTTTTCTGGTGTGTGTTTCACAGTGTGTCTGTTCCTTCCACATTTTGCAACCCTGCAATAATGTGAGGAATAAGCAGTACAGAAGATGGACGGATGGATGCTTAAGTTAAAATGTTACGCCTAAACCTTAGATACTCATACTGCTTCAAATACTGTTCTGTCTTATTAAGTAATTTTTGTAAAATATTAAAAAATAAAATTGTGTGTGCAGAGTTAGAACAAGTTCATAAAATACAGAAGAATATGCAAACTGCATCACATATGTTCACATACACAGATTTTATGCACTTTATACTGAGATATATTTTTGTTATTTTTGTTGTTATTTTTGAGTTATTTGAGGCCATTCCTTTAATATATAGCTTCATATATTCAGGACAGATGGTATATGATGGCTTTAAGAGAATGGGCTTGAGTGCATGGTGTACCAAACCTCATATCTGTGTTTTATGTCTATCTTTGCTGTATTTTATAGCTGCTGCTCCACTCTCCACAGCAGAATTACTTACTGTGAGGAAATAGTATTTGGTTTAATGGTGAATTTTATTTTTCTTATTGTGTGTGTAGGAGAAGATAAGGCTGGTTGCTGTGCACAGCACTATCTTTTGGAGATTTGTTTTCTGGCAATTTGTTATCTTCTTTACTTTTTACTAGAGCGAGAGAGAGAGAGAGAGAGAGAGAGAGAGAGAGAGAGAGAGAGAGAGAGAGAGAGAGAGAGAGAGAGAGAGAGAGAGTTTGTGATGCTCAGATAAGTAGTTGACAGTCATAGCTCTTCTTACATCCTTGAAGAAATGAAATTTCACAAATTGCTTATGCTCATTAAAAAAGTCAGCATACACACCCACACAAGCAGTTATGATGCACTCAAATATGCAAACACACTTTTAACTTTTAATCTTACAACTTAATTTCAATCACATGTTCAAGTAAGCATCAATCTTCTTTTTTTTTGGATGGTAGGTTGTGCTGACATGAGCTCAAGGAATAGAGGAGGAAGTGAAGTAGGTAGGAGCATGTGGGAGGTTTGTTCCTCATGAGATTTGCTTGATAATAATACTAATATTAAGAAGTTGCAGAAGAAGAAGAAGAAGAAGACGAAAACACACAATGAAGAGCAAATCTCATAAGCAGCTGATAGCCAACAGGGAACTCCTTATAAATATTGCTTTATATCCATAATTATCACAGGTGATTGCTTTAAGACCACATGCAAGCGTGGACTGCTATAAAATTTCATTAAAATGTTTCTATATTAAATTGCATCTACACTCACAGTGCACTTGATCAGGAACACTAATACTAATACTGGGTTGGAAACATTTTTAGATTCTGGTCATGCTGACATGATTATATTTCTACCGTTCTACCATATCCCTGATGTGTTCTACTGGATTCAGATCCAGTGACTGAGAAGCTTACTGAACTCATTGTCATGTTAAAACCAGTTTGAGATGTCTTTTACTTTGTGACATGGTGCATTATCATGCTGGAAGCACCCGTTAGAAAATGGTAATTTGTGGTCATGAAAGGATGGTCAGCAGCAATCCTCAGATATGCTGTGGCATTTAAGCAATGATTGATTGGTATCAGCAGGCTCAAAGTGTGCCAAGAAAACATTCCTACACCAATACACCTCCTCCACCAGCCTGGACTGTTGACACAAGACAGGTTGGCTCCAGGGATTCATGTGGTTGGTGACAAAATCTGACCCTACCATCTGTGTGCCTCAGCAGAAATCATCAAAGATTTATTATTGTAACTGGTAAAAGTATTGGAAATAAATGCTTAAGTATAAACTTACTCTAGATTATTTGTTTTCATTTTTTATTCATGTATAACTGTTTAGCTGTCATTACCTTCTGCTGTAAAATTTTAGTAGCCCACTTCTTGAACCTAAGGCAAAAAATGGAAAAGAGGGGAGTAATGGGTAAACAATAACACCAGACCTGGTGCTGATTACTTACTGTCCTAATAGCATTTTAAAGAGACAGGAAAAAAGGTTTGTTGACAATCAATAAAGACTATTTTCATAATATAATTTCACAAAAAGAATTGATCTTCTTTATCAATCTACAGTTTGTAGATTTTGTGTCATTATCAGAAACTTCTACGAGGAGAGAAATACACATTTAAAAACCTCAAAAATGTGAATGGTGTGCAGGTAATTTCAATATTCTGAATTGCTAACCAGCTCTAAAAACAAGAGGCTGAGAGGATGCAAATGCACATAAAGCAGTTTTTAATAAAGCCAAGAAAGACCGGTACAAAACATGAGGCAAAATCAAGGTTAGGGGAAGGCACAGGTCAGGCGATCAGCAATAAACAATAAGAGGACTAGGCAAAATACACAAATAGAGAAACAGGTATTCTCTAAGGTAAAAAAAAAAAAAAAAAAAAAACTGGCAAACACAACAATAATGTTAGGTAAAGACTGGTTATTAAAAACAACAGACCGTATACTTTGTAGTGAACAGAAAGCTTGAACAGAGAAATTGTCCTTTCAGACTCGTGTGTGTGTGTGTGTGTGTGTGTGTGTGTGTGTGTGTGTGTGTGTGTGTGTGTGTGTGTGTGTGTGTGTGTGTGTGTGTGTGTGTGTGTGTGTGTGTGTGTGTGTGTGGGGTGTGTGAGTGACTGATTGAACACAGGTGTGTATGTAGTCCAGTGTTTGTAGGTCACAGTGCATCTTGGGAGCTGGAGTTTGCTGAGTTGGGAGACCTGATAAGTACAAATGTCCTAAGCAAGTTTGAATACAGGACACATGCTTTACTGTTGGCCTTAAAGTACAAATTCAGTTCCTTCTCTTCTGTATTTTTGCAGTAAATAAAACAAATTATGCAACAATTAAATGTACAGTTATTTACGACATTTAGAACACTCCCTTATATGTGTTTTAATGCCTGTATTCTTTTGACTAACAGAAGTCTGTATAAAAAACATATCCTCAAGTGACTTCACTAAATCAGGGACTGAGAATAAGAATCAAGCTAAAACCCTTTTATGGGTCGGTTAGTACAGCAAGAAAAGAAAACTCAAGCCAAGATATTTTCAATTTCATTAAATAAATGCTAATACACATGATTTGGAAGACAGCCAGTGGCTCAGCTACGGTTCACGACGCTATCTGGGTGTCAAGATAGAGAGAGTCCTCATGTACCTTAAGCACTTTGAGCATGGTGGGTCTAGTTCATGCATGTTAGAGCAGGGTTTGATAAATGCAAGTGGTTGCTGCGCCATTTCTGTTTTTTAAGGCAAGTATCAGCTTTTTAGATTTGATGTGGGCAACAACAGCAAGCCAACGGAAGGGATATAGCAACTGGGTTATGTAAACCAGTCTTGAAGTGACAGGCTATTGAACAAAGCCTAAGTGAATAGAAATGAAAATCTCTTCCGTACATTGTAAACCAGAAATCTGTCACGTCACGTAAGCAATTAATGCACAATAGTTACTAATATGTATTAGCGTTAATAAGGCTTCCATCGGCCTTAACTACCACCTGGAATTGTAGGAAATTATAATGCTGCACTAGTTATGAAGCCAGGAAATGTATTACTGCTGCCAGGATGTTCAATTCCCAGATTTTGTCAAATGTATGTAATGTAATGTTTAACCACAATAATCTCTCTCCAACTCTTATCAGCAGAATCATTTGTCAGTTTTAGAAATGTGTATGTGTTCTTCTGAATTTTAACTGCTCTCTCCTTTTTATGTGTTTGTTCTTTTGTATCTATCTCTGTCACGGCTTCCCAAACACTTTCTTTCTTTATCATCTTTATCAAGCTTAGTCACATCCAGATTAAGACAATGTCAGTGCTATATGACTATAATATTTTTTTTAAAAATCTAGAGACATTTGTCCTTTTACTCAGATAGGCTAACTGGAGGTATGTCCTCTTAATGATATTGAGAATTTCAAATTTCCTGTTTACTTTTAATGGCATCTAAGTCTCCAGTAGATCAGTAGAATTAGCAGCAGTATTTGGAGTAAAAGAGATATTTCAATGCTGTGAAAGATGAGTGCGTGTGTCTGGCACCTGGCTGTGAAGTTAATTGTGCCTGCCACTAGGGTTAATGAATAGATACCATCAGCAATAATCAGGTTTCAGGGGTTTTACTTGAAAAAAAAAAAAGTTTAAAAGGTCAAATAGCCAATGCATATTTATGAAGGCATGAGTAGGAAATATATACACGGTGGGATTCAAAAGTCTGGGAACACTAGTGAAAATGTTCTTAGCAATAATTTTCCATTTAAAATAAGGGTTTTTATTAGAACTTATATTTACAAGCAACAACTTGTGAAAAGTGCTGCAAAAAATTTTTAAGTATTTGATATGTATCTTGGGGGGCACAGTGGCTTAGTGGTTAGCACGTTTGCCTCACACCTCCAGGTTTGGGGGTTCAATTCCCGCCTCCGCCGTGTGTGTGGAGTTTGCATGTTCTCCCCGTGCCTCGGGGGTTTCCTCCAGGTACTCCAGTTTCCTCCCCCAGTCCAAAGACATGCATTGTAGGTTGATTGGCATCTCTAAATTGTCCGTAGTGTGTGAATGAGAGTGTGTGTGTGTGTGTGTGCCCTGCGATGGGTTAGCACTCCATCCAGGGTGTATCCTGCCTTGATGCCCAATGATGCTTGAGATAGGCACAGGCTCCCCGTGATCCGAGAGTAGATCGGATAAACGGTAGACAATGAATGATAGATATGTACCATTTTTTTTGCTTTAATGACAGCATGAAGCTATACTGATTCACAAGCTTGTGTAAAACCTGATAATATTGAATTAAATTAGCTGTATGGTTAGCTTTCTTATTTGTCAAAAATAAATGCAGTACACAGCATTTCCATGTTTACGATATGACTTGTAGCTCGTACTGACCTTTGTTTTTAAATGTCCATTAGAGCTATATATATATATATATATATATATATATATATATATATATATATATATATATATATATATATATATATATATGTATACAGTGGTGTGAAAAAGTGTTGGCCCCCTTCCTGATTTCTTTTTTTTTTGCATGTTTGTCACACTTTAATGTTTCACATAATCAAACACATTTAAATATTAGTCAAAGATAACACAAGTAAACACATCATGCAGTTTTTAAATGAAGCTTTTTATTATTAAGGGAAAACAAAATCCAAAACTACATGGCCCTGTGTGAAAAAGTGTTTGCCCCCTAAGCCTAATAACTGGTTGGGCCACCCTTAGCAGCAACAACTGCAATCAAGCGTTTTCGATAACTTGCAATGAGTCTGTTACAGCACTGTGGAGGAATTTTGGCCCACTCATCTTTGCAGAATTGTTGTAATTCAGCCACATTGGAAGGTTTTCGAGCATGAACCACCTTTTTAAGGTCATGCCACAGCATCTCAATCGGATTGAGGTCAGGACTTTGACTAGGCCACTCCAAAGTCTTCATTTTGTTTTTCTTCAGCCATTCAGAGGTGGACTTGCTGGTGTGTTTTGGATCATTGTCCTGCTGCAGAACCCAAGTTCGCTTCAGAAATTTTTTCACACCACTGTATATGGTTTGTTGTATGTAAGTATGTAATAAAAAAAATGTGTCCAGATCCTGGGGTTAGTAGCTATCCAGCCATCTGTCTTCACAAAAGAAGTCCAAACATTTTGCTGTGTTCTGTCTTTTGAAAATTTCTCCACTTTCATTTCTGAAAGCAAGTTTTTTTTCCTGCCCTGCTGGAACATCTAGTAACTGAACATGGTACTAATTTTAATTCGGACATCTTGTCATTAATTCAGGCTACCAGACACTTAAAAAGAGACACGCTGTACTGTACATGGTTCTTCTCTAGTGTTTTGAAAGATGCTTACCTTCAACAGAATATATTCAGTTGAACATCATGAATATTCGCATGAATAAACTTGATACCCCTATAGGCTGGTTAAATCACTTTTATTTAGAGTTGTCCCAGAACTTCAAAATGTATTATGCTGAGGTATTGCAGCACAGGAGAAAAAGTACCTCATGTTTTTTTAAGACTGTTCCATCCTTCTCTCTATTTGTTTGGATGGCTTAATAAGAGGCATGTCCAGCTAGACTTTATAATAGTCTTTATGGGAGTAGTGCATGCTGGTGAGACTGAGGGAATTGGTAGATTGCAACCTGCTGTGCTGGGATTAACAACACAGGGACTTATTCATCTGCATACATAGATCAGCCTTAAGCTTTTTCTCCTCATCACCATCTGTCCACTAATTCTTTTACCCTCCATCACTGTTCCCTAGACCATGATGTTGACTTTGGCACGTGTTGGCATCATCCACCTCTCATCCACAAGTCAATCCTTATGCAAGTACTGGCAAAAACCCATTGAAAAAGCAGGTCAGGTAAACAGTCCATCTATCACTGGACAGCTGTGCTTGAAGATTTAAAAATCTATTTATATATGCACACACAAACACACACGGCAGGATCCCGTGCCACAGCCTGTGTTTGATTCCTGGGCAAGGATCTAACTGAAGCCACTGAAGAGTTAACTCTCTGTGTTGGTCCCAAGCCCGGATAAAATGGGAGGGTTGCATCAGGAAGGTTATCCAGCATAAAAACTGCATCAAATCAAATATGCGAACTAAATGATATAGGGGTTGGACACAGAATCTGAACCACCTGGTTTTTGATCACAATAATTTATTAAAAGTGTTTAGGGCTTCCTTTTGCAGCCCATAGAGCATCTATTGAGCTGCAATTAACAGATACAAGTCCTGCACAGTGGCCAGAGGAATTTTGACCCACTGCTCTTGCAGAACACTGGCCAGGTCACTATGTGATGCTGGTGGAGCAAAATGTTTCCTGACTCATTCCTCCAAACAGTCCTTGAAGGCAAAAAACAGAGAGAATGAGGTGGAAATCCTTCCCACAGGCCAATTGTGACCTCAACCAGGACAACACCTAAAACCTGGACTTTTTCTGGACTCAACACACACTAACTGTACTGAAATTTTTTGCAATGTTTAGCACTCTACATATTGCACACTTTTGTTGCACTATAATTACAATCAATGGCTTTTTATTCATAATTGACATACTTTTCTATCACTGGTCTGCATTCATATATACATTTTTATATTTTATCCACATACTGTGTTTCTTCTCTTATTCCAAAATCAGTTCTTAGTATTTTTATGAGTTGTAGTGTACATATTTCATAGATTTTTATTGTATATTATTATTCTTTATTTTATTGTCTTTCACTCTTATTGATTCTATTGTGGGGCACGGTGGTTTGGTGGTCAGCACGTTTGCCTCACACCTCCAGGGTTGGGGGTTCGATTCCCACCTCTGCTGTGTGTGTGTGTGGAGTTTGCATGTTCTCCCCGTGCCTCGGGAGTTTCCTCCCCCGGTCCAAAGACATGTGTTGTAGGTTGATTAGCATCTCTCAATTGTGTGAGTGAATGAGTGCGTCTGTGCCCTGTGATGGGTTGGTACTCCGTCCAGGGTGTATCCTGCCTTGATGCCCAATGATGCCTGAGATAGGCACAGGCTCCCCCGTGACCTGAGAATAGATTGGATAAGCGGTAGACAATGAATGAATGATTTTATTGTATGTGACAAATATTATTTGTATATTATTAATATTTATAAATGCTTAACCTTCTATAAGTTCATTCACCATCAAGATTCATGAGTGACAAGTTCTATTCTCCACTGGTTTACTTTTAGTCTTCTCTTTCATGAGATTCATATTCACTTCAATTCATGATGTGGTTCATGTGAACAGATGGTCACTAGTGCAAGAGTTGCAGCTGGGAAGATTTCAGATTCTTGATTCAAAAAGAAAGTTGGGTTTATTGTTTTCTTCTTTCTGAGCAAAGTAAAGCAAGACAATAATACCAAACTAGCCCAACAGAGGAAAGATAGCAATTCCAGTTTCTCCAAATTTGAATTCTGTGATGACATTTTCTGCATTTTCATGCATTTAATAACATTTTCTGCGACTTTCTAGCCTTGTTAATATTCCAGTTATAAAACCATAAAAAGCATTCACAATAACTGTTACACTCAAATAATAGTAAGGGAGAAAGAAGCTCAACATCTGTTAGTCATGAACACTTCTCCTCCATAGAGGTCAGATTAATGACTGCATCTCTTCTCTTATTTTATTTATTCCTCTTATCCTGTGCCCATTTTTTATTTAACCTATCTATTATGTTGTGGGTTAAATCCAGTTCCAATGCCAACATCTCATGGTGATAGATCCATAAACATTCTAATCTGAGATCAGATGCCAAATGCATATGATTTCACTCAAGTGTATGTAGACAGATGACTGTTATGTGCGATGTGGTTAAAAAAAAAATCCCTTTACCCAGTCAAATTTTTACTATATCTACTCCTACTATATGGACGTCTAAAATTTCCCCCTAAAACTGCAGGTTTTCGTGTTTTAAAAAATGAAACCAAGTTATTTGCGTTAATAAATTAAAATTATTATATATTAAAATTCAGTACATATAATAAATAAAATAATAGAAGTGGGGGCATGAAGCCTTTATTATCGCCACACATACATTACAGCATAGTGGAATTCTTTTCTTCGCATATCCCAGCTGAGGAAGTTGGGGTCAGAGCGCAGGGGCAGCTATGATACAGCGTAATCATTTAATATTTATCAGGTAATAAATATTAGTAGTAGTATTTTTAAATGTTAGCAAAGTGTTAGTAAATCTGATCTATGTTGTTTGTGTAGAATAACTTTGCTTTTCACCATAATTTCAGATTTTTTGCATAAAACACATATACATTATGTGCCTTGTGTGCTCCTCCCCTACACCACAGACAACACACCAGTCTGTGACTCCACCTTCAATCAAATGACTTTTAAGATATAATCTTGTTAATCTGTTAATCATGTAGCATATTTCATATATTATGTGTTGTATACAGAAAACTGTATATCATGTAATTACTTTAAACATGTGCAGCGTTCAGTTGCGTTCTGTTTTTCTGTATAATCCTCTGTTCATCCTGCTTATTGTGGAAAAAATATCTTTGTATAACACTAAAACAAATCTGTCGGACTCTAGCCTATTAATACTTTACCACTATTTGACTCCAACTCCACACTGACCCGACTAACTCTAAGCAGACTTTAACTAAGAAAAAGCCAAATACTTAGACTGGATGATCGCAGAGATGAGGTTTATTGTAGTCAGGGCTGAGTACAAATTACAAGGTGCTCACATGGAACATCTCATCAACCCCACGAAACTCAGCTTCCAAGCTCAGTGTTTATATCCATGTTTCTTATCACACATGATGACATCAGCCTAACTCCTCAAGTCAAAACGCGCCACCTATTTTTCTTTTGTGGACTTTTCTAGGACATTATTATATTCTAATTTTACATTACTTTCCATTCAGCTTTAATATAAAATATATATAAAATGGGAGTCTTATCCCTATCATTATGTTTTGGTTTTTTAACATTTTCATGTTAAGAAGACATTATGGGTATGTCAGAGTCAACAACCCTTTTCCATGTTAATATTTATTCTAAGCTTATAGCTAATTTATGTATTTTGAATATGTTTTAGCTTTGACCTGGGGTGAACTTGATTTTCCCAGACCTTTTATCAGTGTGCTTCAACAAAGCACTGATTCTCCCAGACTTCAGCTGCAGGTGTCTCACAGATCTAACACTGCTCTGAGCGGACTACCTGACCTTGACTTTAACTTCAACTTTAGAGAAGTTACAATGGACGCTGCTGTGCAGACTCTATCTGTCTTCTACAAGACTTGCAACACCACGAATGCTACTGCTGATTCATTAGCTACACAAAGACTATTCATGCTTAACAGACACACACAAACAATGTGTCACCTCATCCTTTTACAATTCATATAGGCCTAAAAAATTATCCCACATTATTCTGTTTTTCACTTTATGATTACGGATTGTCCTACGATTACCTTGTTGCCTGTTTTTTTTTTTTTTACTCATGCTGTGCTGATGCCAATTTCTGGATTAACTCAAATAAAAACTCCCTGTAGTACCTTATGTATCTACATTCCCACAGCAGATTCCTGCATTTCAGACAAATCAAGATACATTAGTTGCAAATGCCATAATGTAGAGACAGTGATATGTAGATATGAAGCAGTGTGCTTTCATACACGATTAATGATAGATACACAATTTGTCTGAAGTGTCATGGAAAAAAGCAACGGTGAACGGGGTAACAAGAGGACAGAGCATTATCTCAATATTAGTACACATAGAAATGCATGCAGGCAATGTAAAACAAACTAGTTTTTCCTTTTAGAATGTTTTGAAATCAAAGGGCAAAGACCATAAAAGTGCTGTTATACTGTACATGTAGGGTTATTTTAATCAGTTATAACTACAGTGGAGCAAAAAAGTATTTAGTCAGCCACCAATTGTGCAAGTTCTCCCACTTAAAAAGATGAGAGAGGCCTGTAATTTTCATCATAGGTACACTTCAACTATGAGAGACAGAATGAGAAAAAAAATCCAGAAAATCACATTGTCTGATTTTTAAAGAATTTATTTGCAAGTTATGGTGGAAAATAAGTATTTGGTCAATAACAAAAGTTCATCTCAATACTTTGTTATATACCCTTTGTTGGCAATGACAGAGGTCAAACGTTTTCTGTAAGTCACCACAAGGTTTTTACACACTGTTGCTGGTAGTTTGGCCCATTCTTACATGCAGATCTCCTCTAGAGCAGTGATGTTTTGGCGCTGTCGCTGGGCAACACGGATTTTCAACTCCCTCCAAAGATTTTCTATTGGGTTGAGATCTGGAGACTGGCTAGGCCACTCCAGGACCTTGAAATGCTTCTTACAAAGCCACTCCTTCGTTGCCCAGGCGGTGTGTTTGGAATCATTGTCATGCTGAAAGACCCAGCCACATTTCATCTTCAATGCCCTTGCTGATGGAAGGAGGTTTTTACTCAAAATCTCACAATACGTGGCCCCATTCATTCTTTCCTTTACACGGATCAGTCGTCCTGGTCCCTTTGCAGAAAAACAGCCCCAAAGCATGATGTTCCCACCCCCATGCTTCACAGTAGGTACGGTGTTCTTTGGATGCAACTCAGCATTCTTTCTCCTCCAAACACGACAAGTTGAGTTTTTACCAAAAAGTTCTACTTTGGTTTCATCTGACCATATGACATTCTCTATGACCATATGACATCCTCTTCTGGATCATCCAAATGCTCTCTAGCAAACTTCAGACGGGCCCGGACATGTACTGGCTTAAGCAGGGGGACACGTCTGGCACTGCCGGATTTGAGTCCCTGGCGGCGTAGTGTGTTACTGATGGTAGCCTTTGTTACTTTGGTCCCAGCTCTCTGCAGGTCATTCACTAGGTCCCCCCGTGTGGTTCTGGGATTTTTGCTCACCGTTCTTGTGATCATTTTGACCCCACGGGGTGAGATCTTGCGTGGAGCCCCAGATCGAGGGAGATTATCAGTGGTCTTGTATGTCTTCCATTTTCTAATAATTGCTCCCACAGTTGATTTCTTCACACCAAGCTGCTTACCTATTGCAGATTCAGTCTTCCCAGCCTGGTGCAGGTCTACAATTTTGTTTCTGGTGTCCTTTGACAGCTCTTTGGTCTTGGCCATAGTGGAGTTTGGAGTCTGACTGTTTGAGGTTGTGGACAGGTGTCTTTTATACTGATAACGAGTTCAAACAGGTGCCATTAATACAGGTAACGAGTGGAGGACAGAGGAGCCTCTTAAAGAAGAAGTTACAGGTCTGTGAGAGCCAGAAATCTTGCTTTTTTGTAGGTGACCAAATACTTATTTTCCACCATAATTTGCAAATAAATTCTTTAAAAATCAGACAATGTGATTTTCTGAATTTTTTTTTCTCATTCTGTCTCTCATAGTTGAAGTGTACCTATGATGAAAATTACAGGCCTCTCTCATCTTTTTAAGTGGGAGAACTTGCACAATTGGTGGCTGACTAAATACTTTTTTGCCCCACTGTATATCTCTGCTCCAATATGTTTGCTCATAGGCAGATTTCAGTTCATTGTCTTTTATTTCATTCCAAATACCCCATGATCCTCTTTCTCCTCTAAGAGCTGCCATACATCATGTTTTTTAGGTTCTGTCATGACATGAATACGGGACATAAACACTGGTCACAGCAGGAAGCTGAGTGGCATCCAGCCTTTACTGTGCAGTAAGATTAAACTCCAGTTCAAATATAACACATAAATGCCTGAGCAACTTGGACAATAGCATCTTCAAAAGGTGAAACCACATTCTTTTTATGCTTTACAAATAATAAGAAATAAAAAATCTCAATTTCCCACAAGAAAAATGCCACAGCAGTGGATCTGAGGATTCTTGGATCACCAGAAGCAAGATTTTAATTGTGTAGTAAACAAATAAAATATCGTTCTATTAGTCATACACTCACACTCATTACATGCATAAAAAAAACCTAAATTTATAGCATTATAAATGCCGGACTTAATAAGACTGCATAAGCATATTAAGGCTCTATATAATATAAGCAAAGCTTATAAATAGGCTCTAGATCTCTGTCCAGCACCCTAGCTGGCTAAGGCTCTGAGTGATATTAAACTAACACTGCAGTCAAATTACCTTGGAAATGTTAATTTGCAGGTTGAAATTATGTCATTTTTGACCTCTGCACATTCAACATCTATCCATCCATCCATTTTCCCTAGTGCTTATTCTACAAAGAGGAGAATGGAGTCTATCCCAGCGGACCCGGGACGCAAGGTGGGGGAACCCTGGACAGGATGCCATCCAACAAAGTGAACAATTTCACACACAATTTATAGATGGCAATTGGCCAACATCACATGTCACAAGGGAGGAAACCAGAGTACCCAGAGGAAATGCCTGAAGCATGGGGAGAACTTCAAACTCCACACACACTTGGTGGAGGCTGGAACCCCCGGAGGTGCAAGGCAAACATGCTAACCACTAAGCCATTGTAGATTCTCTACACTTAACATAAGAAGTGAAAAGCCAACTAACCATGATGAGTGATAATACTAATATAAATACTATTACGGTACTGTATAACTCATTTAAAAGTAAGACATGCTACTTTGTTTACTTCTAATGCCGAGCACAGCCATGTTGATTTAAAGACATTATAAACCGTAAAGGAACGTGTATGAGTACAGTGTTTTAGCAAGGACCCATAGAACAAGCTGTGAAAGACAAGAATGTTAACTTATGGCACAGAAATGTGTTTAGCAGTACACATCATCATGTGAGTCTAGTGAAGCCTGGCCTCATTTTATAAAGCCTATCCACATTATTGCGGATGAACACAATACACTTTATTAGGTATATTTATTTTAAATATGTATTCAATAGCTTTACAGTTACTGACCTTTACCCTGCAGAAAGTATTGACCCCCCTGTATCTCATCCATCAGTGTACTTGGACCATCATCAGATCACCAATGAGCAGATATGATTTATATGGCAGTTTATTCTCAGTACAGCAGTGTCACAGTCAGCATAGTGTGTGTGTATGGTGTAGGGTGCAGGTACGAGTGTATCAGCTGTGTATAAAGTGTTGTTTGTACTTTTTATATGCATCATTGTCACTCCCAGGTAAACCATAAAATCTTTGTGATAGACAGTAAATCGCGTGTGATGTAAGCAATGCCTGATGCATACAGCAAGCTTTCAGTGGCCACAACAAATTTCTGGCATGTCACAAAATGTAAAGTGAACATCATATTGTGTGAGCAGTGTCAAAATCTCAAAACTGCAAGCCTAGCCTTCTGTTGCCCATTTTTAAGGAAGAACAATTGTGCTATGGGTATTAGTTAAAGCACTAAGGTATGTCTTACAAATATAGTGGATGCACTGACACTGTTGGTCAGTAAAAGAAAGAAATGTGAGTTTCAGGATGCTAAATACCAGACCCCACTGCCAAAGTCAGCACCAAAGCCGGGATTGCCAGAGGCAATACAGAACATCTTAGGTCAATACAATGGTGTAAACACATTGAAGAGTTTGAAATTTGAGAAATTCACGTGTCCAACGTGTGTAAAATTAGGCTACTGTTCATTATGATAAAGTGGTGAAACATGTAGAATTTTGCTTCAGATTTTACATGCTCACATGTAATTGAAATTGTCAACAAGGATGAAAATGTCGATGTTTCCATGAGTGCACCTCTGAATAGGTTTGTTTAATGAATCACCTCCAATCATGTAGCAGAAGCATAATGCATAGAATCATACAGATACAGGTTATGAATGCGTTTTCAGGAGTTTTGTGTCTCTCTTCATTTAAGCTTATTAGAAACACCTGCTTAATCATGTAATTATTCAATCAGCCAGTAATGTGGCAGCAGTCCGATGCATAAAATCACACAGATACAGGTCAAGAGCTTCAGTTAATGTTCAAATCAAACATCAGATTCAGAGGAAAATGTAATCTGTTACAATGACCGTGGCATGGTTGTTGTTGCCAGGTGAGCTAAACTGAGTATTTCAGAAAGTGCTGATCTCCTGAGATTTTACACAAAATGGTGAAAAAACAAATGAATTATTTTATCGCCACAAGTCTGATATAAAATGAGGCAGGACACTGTTGGCTTTCAATGTGAGACATTATTACCTCTGTTCACGTAACCTTAGAAAGAATTTTAGTGGTTGAATATAACGCCTTCGAATTTTAAATGCTTATGATCAAGCACTTGGGGCATTTCAGACAGCAGAAATGAGTTTATCATTTATAATTTATATTTAAAAAAAAAAATTTCCATTAATATAAATAGAGAGGGTTGCGTCAGGAAGGGCATCTGGCGTAAAACATTGCCAAATTTAAACATGCGAATCGTCAGTACTCTGAATTTCATACCGGATCGGTCGAGGCCCGGGTTAACAACGACCGCCATCGGCGTCATTGAACTACAGGGCGCCAGTGGAAATTGGGCTACAGTTGGTTGAAGAAGTAGAGGAGGGAGGAGAGTGCACAGACAGAGAGAGAAGAGGAAAGGTAAGAGTGTAGGATTGAGAATAGGAACTCTGAATGTTGGTACTATGACAGGGAAAGGTAGAGAGCTGGCTGATATGATGGAGAGAAGGAAGGTGGATATACTGTGTGTACAGGAGACCAGGTGGAAGGGTAGCAAGGCTCGTAGTATAGGAGCAGGATTCAAGCTGTTTTATTATGGTGTGGATAGTAAGAGAAATGGGGTAGGTGTGGTCCTGAAGGAGGAGTTTGTGAGGAATGTTCTGGAGGTGAAGAGAGTGTCAGACAGGGTGATGAGTCTGAAGTTAGAGATTGAAGGGGTGATGTTGAATGTTGTTAGTGGTTATGCCCCACAGGTAGGTTGTGAGTTAGAGGAGAAAGAGAGATTCTGGAGTGAATTAGATGAGGTGATGGAGAGTGTATTCCCACAGGTGAGAGAGTGGTGATAGGATTTTAATGGGCATGTTGGTGAGGGGAACAGAGGTGATGGGCAAGTTTGGAGTTAAGGAAAGGAACCTAGAAGGACAGATGGTAGTGGACTTTGCTAAGTGTTAACCACAAGCCATGGTTAACACTTAGCAAAGTCCACTACCATCTGTCCTCAAGAGTGGAGGTAGGAGCACACAGGTAGACTACATCCTATGTAGAAGAGGCAATCTGAAAGAGATTAGTGACTGTAAAGTGGTAGTGGGAGAGAGTGTAGCCAGACAGCATAGAATGGTGGTGTGTAGGATGACTTTGATGGTCTGTAAGAAGAAGAGGTCAAAGATAGAGATAGAGAAGAAAACCAAGTGGTGGAAGCTGAAAAAGGAGGAATGTTGTGAGGAATTTAGACAGAAGTTGAGGCAGGCTCTGGGTGGTCAGGTAGTGCTGCCAGATGACTGGGAAGCTACAGCAGAAGTGATCAGGGAGACAGGGAGAAAGGTGCTGGGTGTGTCATCTGGAAGGAGGAAAGAAGATAAGGAGACTTGGTGGTGGAATGAGGAAGTTCAGGATAGTATCCAGAGGAAGAGGTTAGCCAAGAAGAAGTGGGACATGGACAGGACTGAAGAGAGTAGACAAGAATACAAGGAGTTACAGCGCAGAGTGAAGAGGGAGGTGTCTAAGGCCAAGCAGAAGGCATATGACGAGTTGTACACCAGGTTAGACACTAGAGAAGGAGAGAAGGACTTGTACAGGTTAGCTAGGCAGAGGGATCAAGATGGGAAGGATGTGCAGCAAGTTAGAGTTATTAAGGATAGAGATGAAAGGGTGCTCACAAGTGAGGAGAGTGTACAGAGGAGATGGAAGGAGTACTTTGAGGAGCTGATGAATGAGGAAAATGAGAGGGAAAAAAGAGTAGAAGGGGTGAACTCTGTGGAACAGAAAGTAGATAAGATTAGAAAGGATGAAGTCAGGAAGGCTTTGAAGAGGATGAAAAGTGGAAAGGCAGTTGGTCCTGATGACATCCCGGTGAAGGTCTGGAAGTGTCTAGGAGAGGCAGCAGTGGAATTTTTAACTAGTTTGATCAACAGGGTTTTAGAGAGTGAGAGGATGCCTGAGGAATGGAGAAGAAGTGTGTTAGTGCCGATCTTTAAGAATAAGGATGACGTGCAGAGTTGCAGCAACTATAGGGGGATAAAGTTGATGAGCCATACAATGAAGCTATGGGAAAGAGTAGTGGAAGCTAGGTTAAGGAAGGTAGTGGAAATTTGTGAGCAGCAGTGTGGCTTCATGCCCAGAAAGAGCACAACAGATGCAATTTTTGCTCTGAGGATTTTGATGGAGAAGTATAGGGATGGTCAGAGGGAGTTGCACTGTGTGTTTGTAGACTTGGAGAAAGCATATGACATGGTGCCAAGAGAAGAGCTGTGGTACTGTATGAGGAAGTCAGGAGTAGCAGAGATGTATGTCAGAGTGGTGCAGGACATGTATGAGAGGAGCAGGACAGTGGTGAGTTGTGCTGAAGGTCAGACAGAGGAGTTCAAAGTGGAAGTGGGACTGCATCAGGGATCGGCTCTGAGCCCCTTCCTGTTTGCTATAGTGATGGACCAGTTGTCAGAGGAGGTCAGACAGGAGTCTCCTTGGACAATGATGTTTGCAGATGACATTGTGACCTGTAGTGAGAGCAGGGAGCAGGTGGAGGAAAACCTGGAGAGGTGGAGGTTTGCGCTGGAGAGAAGAGGAATGAAAGTCAGTCGTAGTAAGACTGAGTACATGTGTGTGAATGAAAGGGAGGGAAGTGGAACAGTAAGGTTACAGGGTGAAGAGATGAAGAAGGTACAGGAGTTTAAGTACTTGGTGTCAACAGTCCAGAGCAATGGAGAGTGTGGGAAAGAGGTAAAGAAGCGAGTGCAGGCAGGTTGGAATGGGTGGAGAAAGGTGTCGGGAGTTCTGTGTGAGAGGAAAATATCAGCGAGAATCAAGGGGAAGGTGTACAGGACAGTGGTGAGACTGGCCATGCTGTATGGTTTAGAGACAGTGTCACTGAGGAAGAAACAAGAGTAACAAAGACATTCAATGTTGAACATTGAACATTTTGGGGTTTTTGTCTCTTGTGAAAAGAGGTAAACAGACAAATAAGACAAATATGACCATGCTTTTAACAAAAGATCAGTGATTCAGCTGGACAAGTCTTTGCATACAACATTGCAACAATTTCATGACACTTGAAGGTACTACACAATGAAATAAGTCAAGAAAAGTCCTTAAACTTGGTTTGTGGGAGGCATAGCATCCCCTGGATGAACATGAAAAAAATCAATTCTGAACAAGGACACCATCCAAAACAGGTACAAATTAAATTTTTTTGCCCAGAGTAAAAATAATTAAAGCAAATGGGCTAGAACAAGAAGACCAATATCAAGTACTACTCCTGTCAGCTAAGAACATGAATCTAAGGTTACAATATGCATCAATACAGGGCAACTGAAGATAGGGAAAACCTCACCTGTTTTTTTGTTTGTTTGTTTTTTCATTATTCAACTGTCCAGTTTTGGTGGGTCTGTGCACACTGTAGCCTCAGAGTCCTGTTATTGTGCCAGATGCCTTTGTTCAGGTCATTGTTTTTGGTCCTGATGAAGTCTCAGTGAATTGTTTATGGATGCTAATGAATATGGTTTTGACCCTCTTTTATAAGCAATAAAGCTGTCATGCATCTGTTGTGTTGTTTTAGTAATTCAAATCATACTTAACCCATTATTAAGCTATTCCTATCCAAATCTTATTAGTCATAGTACCTCTGTCTCCATTTATTCAATGCTTATTTTGTAATATTTTGGTTAGTATCTAGCCTATGTATGTACCTTTAGTATTAGTTGGGCACAAGAATTTCACAGTTATGAAGGTTGCAATCTGATTATCTATTCACACATCCCATGTGTATGCACAAACATACTCTGTTTTCAGGTTTTCAGATGGGAAAGCAAACTCTTGAACACTATGACTCAGTGAGATTTCAGAGCATGATTTCCCACTAAAAAAGAGCACCACGATAGCTAGAGGTCTGGCTTCAGAGGCTAATATCTATATTTTTTTTCTTCAGCAGTATTCCAGGACAATATTGCAGCAGGGACTAAAAACTAACAGTTTTCAGAGGGCAGAGTTGCAGTAGTTTAAACACAAGTGCAAAGATTGCTATGATTAAACATTTTAAGGCTCATATAACCACAAAAAAATTTGTGGATGTGTTTGGAGGGCAGGGGTGCTCAGAGTCCTGTGCTGCACAAAATGTACTAGATTTTGTTGGAAATAGTGGGTAGCTTTTTAAAGAAAAAACGCATGATATTTTGATTTCCAGAGGCTGCCATACCTCGAAAAGAGCAAGTTTTAGGATGCTAGAATTTTTTATTGTAAGTATCTCCATGAAATCATCTATCATGAAATGGTTGTATTGCTCTGTGCAAGCATTTGTTCAGCTTGTTGAATTTATGTCACAGTCAACAGTTGGGCAGAGCCCACTCTTATTAAATAGACAGAGTAGATTTTCATACGTGTTTCTGTTTTTACCTAGCCTATTAGAGGCAATATCTTTCTAGAATATATATATATATATATATATATATATATATATATATATATATATATATATATATATATATATATATATATATATCGAGAGAGAGAGAGAGAGAGAGAGAGAGAGAGAGAAGAAGTTCCAAAAAATAAAACAACAATACTGTTAGCTTTTTTTTTTCACACAAATCTTCAAAGTATGTATCAGTAAATCACATCTTACCCTCTTACACATCATCTTTGGAAAGATCATCTTTGTTTATTAAACTAGTGTCCTGATAAAGCTATTGACCTTACAAACACCATTTCTGTTATAGGTGGGAGATTCTGAGCAGGTACTCATTTGCAACAAATGGCATATTAAGAATCTAGAAGAAATCAGATGCTATTTTTGTCGTTGGAAGATCAAAAAATTATGTTTACATTTCTGTAGCACAAAGGGAAAAGTGGGTCCCTTTAGACCATGTTTTAATTGGTTTGGCAAGTCCTCTTAATACTTAATGTGGTGTGTGTGTGTGTGCGTGTGTGTGTGTGTGTGTGTTTTCCAACTTTGTATAGTTGGAAATCTGCCTCTACAGCTTAGCTATAAATTGATTAGACTTGTGATAATATATCAGCTCTCAATCTGCAGCTAGTGCTGTTCTTTCTACTATTCATTGAATTCCTGCTAGCTTTAGCATGCACTTTGGACTTTGCATTATGCATGAGGAAGAACATTACAGCAAAGCGACCGCAATGACCAGCTCCTTGTTACATCAGTCATAAAGCTACCCTTGGCTGTGAGTTTCACGGCTCTGCTCCATAGGTCAATAACTCATGCCCGAGGGCCATGCACTGCAAGAGGGTCTACATGCATTACTCCTCTATTACCACCACTTACAATTACCATTTTCCTAATGACTCTCTCCAACTGAAAAACCATCATTCACTCCCTCTGCACTCTCACTGCGGTTTGCCCGAGCGTATGCAGTGCATTATAGGCAGGAGAGACTCGCCTTGTACCATTCACTTTGATTCTGTCTTTTCTAAAGATCAAGGGTTTTTTTCCTGGTGATGGTAGACTCTGACATATATCATGATCATTTATTATAATCTATGCATATAAAATCGAAAATATTTTGCAATATTTCTGTAATAATGCTAATTCCAAGTTCAACACAGGATAAGGAATGACCTACACCAAGGACACTCTGATCCCATTTGGCACTAATGAGAGTTAACGTAAAACTGTCTCCATCCCTGGCTACTTCTCTAAAGGGAAAATTTTGTGCTCTTGGACAAGTTCCAATGGCTTAAATTTATTTTGACAAATCTGCTCACTGCACATGCTTTGCTGCAAGCCAGAACCCTGCACTGAAAGATCTGGGGAATCCTCTTTTATTGATCATAAATAACATAAGAAAAACTGGCATATACTTTTCTGGCTCTGTTTCACTCACCCTTGCTTCACATGTTGAAGTCTCTCCCTCACCTCCCAATGCTGGACTTGAATGCTGAATTGCTAAAGTCTGCAACCACTTGGTAGGAGTGTCAGGTCTTCCTAAAGGACTAGATATGATCCCTTGTAATCCTTCTTAGAGAATAAAAGGGTGCTCTGCTCACTTGGGCTCTGCAGTAGCAAGACCTCACTACCAAGTAAGAAGCTGCAACTCAAAGGGGGCTGATATGTCAGAAGAAAAGAAGCTAGTTCAAATGCTGCAAAGAGAAAAGATGCTTTTTGTCCTTCTGTCAGCACACAGTGACAGTTTTGTTTTCACTGGCTTGAATAATTTCTGATTCTGTGCCATTATTTTTATCACCTTACAGAAATGTTAGCCTTCTTAATTTGTCCTCATTGCCCTGCTATTACTTTTCCTGTTTGTCCTTTTATTACTTTGTCCTATTCTTACTTTGTCCTGTTAATACTTTGTCCTGTTTGTGTTGTTATTACTTTATTCTGTTTGTCCTGTTATTACTTTGTCCTCTTTGTCCTATTATTACTTGGTCCTGCTTGTCCTATTATTACTTTGTCCTCTGTCCTGTTATTACTTTGTCCTATTTGTCCTATTATTACTTTGTCGTCTATTCCTCTTTGTCCTGTTCTACCTCTGTCCTGTTTGCCTTGTTATTACTTTGCCCTGTTATTACTTTGTCCTATTTGTTCTGTTCTTACTCTGTCATGTTTGTCCTGTTATTACTTTGTCCTTTCTGTCCATTTATTACTTTGTCCTCTTTGTCCTACTAATTCTTTGTCCTTTTTTGTCCTATTATTACTTTGTCCTCTTGATCCTGTGGCAGCAATTGCTATTTAAAATCTATGCTAGCTAATAACAGGAAATGATCTTTTTAATCCATGCTTGCTTCAGCCTTAAAGGTCACTTTAAGGTTGCTTTAAAGCTGGTGGCATAGACGGCAGCTTTAATAAACATAATTAAAACACATTTGTGCTTATTGTGCAGTTTCCTGTAACAGGCTTGCTTTTGGCCTTTGCAAATTTCAGATTATTGAATCAATGCATAGGTCTTTAGGAGAGCTCATGAAAAGACTCAGATAATGCATGAGGTAAGACACTGTGCAATTACACACAAAGCAAAGTTGGGCAACAGACCTAATGATAATGACACTGGAAGATCATTAAACAATCATAATGAGGAGAGCTAAAGGGCTTCTCTTAAACTGAACACTTTCAATTAGATTTTAGGCTCCATGTAACTTTTGCTTAGATAATTGTATTAGGGTTATTTGTTTCTCTCTTGGGTTGAGTCGTTTTAATTCCTTTTGTATTGTGAAGGTAATGATTTTGGATAAATACCTTAATCCTTGCCATAGATTAGCCTTGTCTCCACCTCTTCATGCTCTAAGTACCAGGTTCATCCTCAAGGACAAAATGGGCTGTGAGTGAAGGTATAGATTTTCAGAGCAATTAGTGACCATGATGTAAACAACATCCCAAGTTAGTTGGAGTTGGTTTAACAACAAACTGAGCATCTGCGAAACAGTCGAAATGATGATAGAAGCCCTTTCTATAAGGATCTATCTGGGATAAGACTGAATGGTAGATAGAACCATATAATGCTAGGGTTAGTTAGAGTTGTTAGGTAATTAGGTATTGAGTTCAAATGCCTGGAGAGCAAATATCAAGCTTTTGACCAACCCCCAGTGTACATACACTCCTAGGACACCTGGGTGGATTTATATTCATCACCCACATAACTACATAGCTAGTTATATTAGTTAAGCTATAGTTACTGTATAATGTGCATTAAGCTAACAAAGACTGGACTTTAAAGATTTGACTCTCAACTGTCCTCAACTAAATTTTGTCCTCAATTTAGTTTTTGCCAGGTAAATTTATTCAAAAATGACCAACAGCCAGAAGGAGACTGAACGCACTTCCTCTTTTGAAATCCATACACGGAGGACAGGCAGGAGCACTTGTCAAGAGGAGGAAAGAGAGTCAGCGAGAAAGGAACATGAAAGTGTGAGAGATGCTCTCTTTGAAGTCACACCTGAGACCTGAGAGCATCAGGGTGGAGCTCGTCTTTCATGTCATGCTTTTTTCTTTTTTTCTTAGTTTTGTCTGCCTCTTGCACAACGTGCACTTGTGCAGGGGGAAGCTTTCCAGATCAGACACGGGCGAACATCAAGTTTACGGGATCAAAAGTCTATGAAATGTTAGCGGCTGTTCATGCAGTTTTCTTCACAGGTTGATGTGCTCTGCTTATCAAATTGAATAAAAATTAAGGAATTTAACATCCCACCAGCCCTTGCCAGGAAATGAAGCACAGAGAAAAAAACTATCACAGAGTGGAAAGTGAGAGATGACGGAAGATTAAAGCAGAATTACTTTTTTTAGCACAAAAAGCGTTTAAGAGCTGAGTGAAGCTTTTGAGACTTGCTATAAGTAATGACCTCAAGACCTCTGAAAATTACATGTGGCTTCTGTAAGGCTTCTCTGAGTGAGGGTTACATGTCTGTGGTCTTTAAGCACTTTGGATTTATTACTATGGAAACCTTATAAGTTTAAGGCATGAAAACCTTGAACATGTGTTGCACCTAATGCACTTAAAACACTTAATGCACTGTAACGTCTTTACTGTATAGGACAGGTGCTTGAAGTAAATGGAGGAATAGCGTCTCCAATAAAAGCTTGGGGGTTTTGGGCTTAAAAAATGGAGTAATCTGTTGGTGAAAGGTCATTGTGAATCATAGTGGAAAACCACTGCAAGTTCTAGCTCCAAACTTTTGTCTATTTTCTGTGAAAGCAACTAAATCACATCCTTCAAAAAGTAACCATTTCACATCAAATGAAATGTCTTAAATTGTTTAAATTGTTCAAGACATGCTCTAATAATTATCTTTGACTCTAAAATTTAGTTCAATTTGGAAGAACAGTAGTGCAGCTCAGAAGAGATATGGCTTTTGGTTATGTAGTATTTCTGATAAGTAATGATGCAAGAAACATTCTGTAATAAATATATCAAACTAACATGGAATAAGCAGTTTGTATGGGAGTATCTTCATGATGTATGCATGTTGTAACACTAGAAAAGCAAAAAAATGTGTAATATGTATCTTCCGCTGTATTTTATTTTTATGTATTTATGTATTTTATGTATTTTATGTATTTTATGTATTATGTAGGGGGGCATGGTGGCTTAGTGGTTAGCACGTTTGCCTCACACCTCCACGGTTAGGGGTTCGATTCCCACCTCTGCCATGTGTGTGTGGAGTTTGCATGTTCTCCCCGTGCCTCGGGGGTTTCCTCCGGGTGCTCCGGTTTCCTCCCCCAGTCCAAAAACATGCATTGTAAGTTGATTGGCATCCGTTGATTGTCCGTAGTGTGTGTGATTGCGTGAGTGAATGAGAGTGTGTGTGATTGCGTGAGTGAATGAGAGTGTGTGTGTGTGCCCTGCGATGGGTTGGCACTCCATCCAGGGTGTATCCTGCCTTGATGCCCCATGACGCCTGGGATAGGCACAGGCTCCCCGTGACCCGAGTGTAGTTCGGATAAGCGGTAGACAATGAATGTATTATGTATATGTATTTTATTCTTTGATGCTTGAAATCCAGCCAGTACTCTATTTTGGTGCAGTTTGCTAATCAAATCATTTGAGTAACCATCTGGGTATGACATGGAAAGTTCTTTTAGAAGCAATATTATTTTACATTGCTTACATTAAAATAAACAACTTTCAGAGATCTGCAGCAGGACCTCTAATTTCTGATTGTTGCTCACTTCCAACTAATCACAGAGGGCTTCAAACTACATGATGTATTCATTATTCATCTATTTCCTACACATGATACACAGCTCTCAAATTTATTTTCATCAAAAAGTAAGATTTGGGGATTAGGCGTTTTTCAGCTGTGATTTCTCCCCGCTTAAATAAAACACTTTCAAAAATGTTGGGATCGACTTCCAATTTAAGAAGATCTTATATGTAATTTACAGTAAAATCTACTTTCTATAAATGGTCAAATGTTGCACAAATAAAACAAGTAAATCAAAATGTTGCTCCGTTCTTTCTTTCATGCAAGAGAGTTTAAATTAAGTCCACAAATCTCGACCCTGTGAAAAGTGCACACTGTCTAAACACTTATTGCTCCTGCTTGGAAATATCTGATTTTACAAAATTTATCATCACTACTAAAGCGCCAATGATCTCTTCTTCTGGTTCCAACCAGAAGTAGAAGTACAATGGGAACATCCATTTACATTAACATTCATAAAGACTGAACTGAACTGCCAGAATTTAACATGACTTCTTAACCACACACACACACACACACACACACACACAAACAAACCCATACGACTGACAGAGAAACACAAAAAGGGTCAACCAAGAAGACTTAAAAATCCAGAATCTGACAAAACATATTATACAATAGCATTTGGCTATAAAGCCAACACAAAAAAAAATTAAAGCAACCCATTCATAACACTTTAAATTAAATCAGTTTAAAGTTCAGCATATGCAAAGCAAGTTAAAAAACCATGTCCCTATGTGTGGCGAGGACTGAAATAATTTCAAATATATACAAAATATATACTTTTTTAATTTTAAACAGGAAACAGAATATGTTGTGCAGAAAACTCATTGGCCTCTTCTGCATATGCACAAGAGGGTTGTTCTGCACATGCACAAGAGTCTGAACAGTTTAAGTAAGCATAATTTTTTCTAGTTTTGTGAAAACCCCGATAATGTCATATTATGTGTGTGTGTGTGTGTGTGTGTGTATGTATATATGTGTTATGTGTATGTGTATATATATATATATATATATATATATATATATATATATATATATATATGTGTGTGTGTGTATATATACATATGTATACACACACACACACACACACACATACAGAGTAACAAATTTTTAACAAACCACAAAGCATTTAAGTAATTCTAATAATTTACTATTTCTTGTTTTTGCCATATTTACTAAACTGTTGAATAAGTTGGTTATGGTTAGCACGTTTGCCTCACTCCTCCAGGGTTGGGGGTTTGATTCCTGCCTCCGCCATGTGTGTGTGGAGTTTGCATGTTCTCCCTGCCCTTCAGGGGTTTCCTCTGGGTACTCTGGTTTCCTCCCATGGTCCAAAGACATGCATTGTAGGTTGATTGGCATCTCTAAATTGTCTGTAGTGAGTGTATGAGAGTGTGTGTGTGCCCTGCGATGGGTTGGCACTACGCCCAGGGTGTATCCTGCCTTGATGTCCAATGACGCCTGAGATAGGCACAGGCTCCCCGTGACCCGAGGATAGATCGGATAAGCAGTAGACAATGAATGAATGAATAAGATTATTTCAGTGATGGTGAAACAACCAAAAAATTTTAAACACAGTATGATCCAGTGTTTAGTTGCCTGACATACCTAGCCTTTTGCACACTTCTCTCTGTTTAATGAGCTTGTTTTCATTCTCTGTTTTTGTTTCTGCTATAATAATAATAATAATAATAATAGAAGTTGCTTTCGGCTGCTCCCTGTTCAGGGTCCGCCACAGTGGACCAACTGGTCCGCAAAAATTGGCACAGGTTTTATGCCGGATGCCCTTCCTGACGCAACCCTCCCATTTTTCCAGGCTTGGGACTGGCACTGCATCCAGTGGCTGGGGTTTGGGCATTGGCTGGGAATTGAACCTGGGCCTGCCACATGATAGGCAAGAAACCTACCACTGAGCCACCAATGCCCAAATAATAGCAATAATAATAATAATAATAATAATAATAATAATAATGTAGTATTTTCAGGGCCAAAGCATCCAGACTCAGTGAGCCACACATTCCCAGGCATGCTACAATTGTTATCTAAACAATCACAGGAAAGCTGCACAGGAAAGCAGAGCCCTAACTTTGGACAAATGGATTCAAGAGTGATTTGCATTTGCACTGATGATGTTTTGACCATGGACGGTGTTGGAAATCTATGACTATAGGAGGAAAGGTCTAGACAAACAAATTCTGACTGCAGGGTGGCATTGCAGAGGCAGTTACCACTACTGCTGTGACCATCATGTTGTCTATTGCTATTTTGACATTTGTCAAGATGATGTGAGCCATATCTGGTGAAGATTGAACAAAATTTGGATTAGCTATAATGGCAGTTTGATATAAGCATTTTTAGCATGTTATTGTAACTTTTTGAAGATAGAAGAAGCCTCAGTGCATGGTTCTGAAGATGCCTACCAAGTTTTCTCTCAGTGCACAAAGTAAATGCTGAGATATAGTGTCATTTCCTGTTTGACAGATTTGTTGGCCCATTGTGGGCAAACCATTTGGAAGTTCTTTTAATAAATTTGATCTGAAGATAATATATGCCAAATTTGGAATCGATTGGACATAAGTTATACAGTTGGAGGAACAAAATATTTTGAGAAATAAGTAAGAGCTGGAGTGAGCAAAATATTTTGACAAAATCCAAGATGATTGATAGGACGTACACTTGAAATTTAGATGCTGGCATGCGTTCACTTCAGCATGCTCCAGCCACCAAACTCCTTGGGAACATTCGGGGCAAGGTCCTGAAGATACATATCAAGTTTTGTGATGATTCATAGATGCATTGCTGAGATTCACATGATGATTTTTGTTTTACAGGAGAATGGTTTTGAATATCATGATGATGTGATCAAGATTAAACAACATACTGAAAAAAATGCATTGATGTACAGTGGGGCAAAAAAGTATTTAGTCAGCCACCAATTGTGCAAGTTCTCCCACTTAAAAAGATGAGAGAGGCCTGTAATTTTCATCATAGGTACACTTCAACTATGAGAGACAGAATGAGAAAAAAAAATCCAGAAAATCACATTGTCTGATTTTTAAAGAATTTATTTGCAAATTATGGTGGAAAATAAGTATTTGGTCACCAACAAAAAAGCAAGATTTCTGGCTCTCACAGACCTGTAACTTCTTCTTTAAGAGGCTCCTCTGTCCTCCACTCATTACCTGTATTAATGGCACCTGTTTGAACTCGTTATCAGTATAAAAGACACCTGTCCACAAGCTCAAACAGTCAGACTCCAAACTCCACTATGGCCAAGACCAAAGAGCTGTCAAAGGACACCAGAAACAACATTGTAGACCTGCACCAGGCTGGGAAGACTGAATCTGCAATAGGTAAGCAGCTTGGTGTGAAGAAATCAACTGTGGGAGCAATTATTAGAAAATGGAAGACATACAAGACCACTGATAATCTCCCTCGATCTGGGGCTCCACGCAAGATCTCACCCCGTGGGGCCAAAATGATCACAAGAACGGTGAGCAAAAATCCCAGAACCACACGGGAGGACCTAGTGAATGACCTGCAGAGAGCTGGGACCAAAGTAACAAAGGCTACCATCAGTAACACACTACGCCGCCAGGGACTCAAATCCTGCAGTGCCAGACGTGTCCCCCTGCTTAAGCCAGTACATGTCCGGGCCTGTCTGAAGTTTGCTAGAGAGCATTTGGATGATCCAGAAGAGGATTGGGAGAATGTCATATGGTCAGATGAAACCAAAGTAGAACTTTTTGGTAAAAACTAAACTTGTTGTGTTTGGAGGAGAAAGAATGCTGAGTTGCATCCAAAGAACACCATACCTACTGTGAAGCATGGGGGTGGAAACATCATGCTTTGGGGCTGTTTTTCTGCAAAGGGACCAGGACGACTGATCCGTGTAAAGGAAAGAATGAATGGGACCATGTATCGTGAGATTTTGAGTAAAAACCTCCTTCCATCAGCAAGGGCATTGAAGATGAAACGTGGCTGGGTCTTTCAGCATGACAATGATCCCAAACACACCGCCCGGGCAACGAAGGAGTGGCTTCGTAAGAAGCATTTCAAGGTCCTGGAGTGGCCTAGCCAGTCTCCAGATCTCAACCCCATAGAAAATCTTTGGAGGGAGTTGAAAATCCGTGTTGCCCAGCGACAGCGCCAAAACATCACTGCTCTAGAGGAGATCTGCATGGAGGAATGGGCCAAACTACCAGCAACAGTGTGTAAAAACCTTGTGGCGACTTACAGAAAACGTTTGACCTCTGTCATTGCCAACAAAGGGTATATAACAAAGTATTGAGATGAACTTTTGTTATTGACCAAATACTTATTTTCCACCATAACTTACAAATAAATTCTTTAAAAATCAGACAATGTGATTTTCTGGATTTTTTTTCTCATTCTGTCTCTCATAGTTGAAGTGTACCTATGATGAAAATTACAGGCCTCTCTCATCTTTTTAAGTGGGAGAACTTGCACAATTGGTGGCTGACTAAATTACTTTTTTGCCCTACTGTAATTAGTCAATAATGGAGGTGTGTTAAACTTGCAGGAAATCAAGTGATGCTTGGGTTTTAAGTATAGGACACAATAAACAATGCTTCTAAATTAGGCCCAAATTTGACCTAATGGTGGTGCTAGAGCAGTAGTAGCACAATTTGGGTAAATCTGTAATAAAATTCCAGCACCCTAATGTAGAACACCTTCTCTGGTCACTGAGCAGTGTAACAAACTCAGAGGAAAGCCCTCTTCTGCACACATAAGTTCATCGCTGCCAGAAGTTGATTGACAGGGCAAAGAAAGTATGCTATCAATCCCACCCAATTTTGTTCCCCCAAGCCTGCCATACTCTGTGACTTATGTGAATCAATCACTGTGATAATTCAATCTTTTAAACAGTTAATATGAGCTGCCCAAGTTTGCCTTTCATGGTCTGGGTTATGTGCCATGATTCACTTTTAACTTTGTTTTTTAAAGCTTTGTTTGATTAACTATTACCTTCTAAAATGGATATGTTTTCTCTGAACTTTTTTTAGCTGCACAGATAGATAGCGTTGACATACACCAAATGTGATTACTACAATATAGTAATGTAAAAAGGTGGCAAGGAAAAACTCCCTGAGACGACATTATGTTGAAAATCAAGACGATCAAATCGTCTCCAACAAAAAAAGTACAGTTTATGTTGTAAAGTCGTTTCACAACATTTTAATCAGACATCCGGATGGCGATTTTATATTTAGCCATCCCTTTTCCAGAACAGCCAGGTTACTCTCATAATACACAATGAAAATCACAAAAGTAGCTAATAGTATACGATTACCATGAAAGATTGATTATGCACTTATTGATCTCACTTACACTCTTTCGAAATGTTTTGTTGCTGCTTTCATATCTGTCTGTATTCCGTAGTGATATGGGTCAGCCCCTGTCTCTGCAGCTCTAGTAGCTCCTCCTGCCAAATGGAGGCGAGAAAAAGGCAGTGGAACACTGCAGCATCACAAATCATCAGGCTGTTTGGGCTTGGCGTTGGCTACTGGCCAGAACTGCTGAGATAAAGACGCAGTGAAACCGCCTCAGCCCGGAGATTATAATCATACATCAAAGCAGAGCAAGAGAAAGAGAGAGAGTGTGAGTTTATATTTGTGTGAAAAGGTGCTGTTTTTGTGATGGGAAAGCTTTTCAAACTTAAAATCATCTAACACACCATGCTGTGCGTTTGTCAGTGAAGTCAGCAACAGCTCTGTGCAGAGGGTCACATACAGGCCATTACAATAAACTCTGTGTGTGTGTTTGTGTGTATCTAGTCAACAGACTCCACCAAGCATCGCATTGAGAATTGTTCTCCTCCCCTGCATTTTTCTCTCTCCATTTTCCTTTTCTCAGTACAAGAATCTAAAATATTCAGGTGTGCGCATTAGAAAGTCAGTCACTGCAACTGTCAATAACACACATGTGCTTTACACAAAGTTCATTTTGATGTCTTTTATATGAAAGGAGCTGTGTGAGCTGGAGAAGGTTCACCGGGGATTTAAACGAAAATCCATCAGATAAAATAAAATCCATCAGAATCTACCAATCCCATTCCTTTCCTTATTAATGAACTTGTCAGCAAGTGTTACATGACTAATGATGAAAAGGTCTTAAGAGATCAGTGTTACTGGTCTAAAAATGTAATTGCATTTAAAAATTGTGTGTGTGTGTGTGTGTGTGTGTGTGTGTGGAGGGACTGCTACAAAGGGACAATTGCCTACATATACAAAATATTTATTTTATGTATATTTGTTGTCAATGTCAATAAGGCATGTAATTCAATATGTGTACAGTGCATACTTAATAAAACCATAAATCTAAGCAAAAATCTTTGGATCAAGTTAAAACAAAAAGTTTCATTTCACTGAGGATCACAATCTTGATTTTAGGAAAATCTGATTTGTATTTCTCTTTATTAGCTTGTTTTTAGATTAGAGTGAGTTGCTTTCGGCTGCTCCCTGTTCAGGGTCGCCACAATGGACCAACTGGTCCACACAACTTGGCACAGCTCTTATGCCGGATGCCCTTCCTGATGTAACCCTCCCATTTTTTTTCCAGGCTTGGGACTGGCACTGCATCCCGTGGCTGGGGTTTGAACCTGGGCCTTCTGCATGGTAGGCAAAAAACCTACCAATGAGCCACCAATGCCCTATAGTTTTTGGCTGGCTGGCTGTCTGTCTGTTTTTGGGGGTTTTTTTTGGTTTTTAAAACCTATTTCTACATATTTTTAACTCATTCCAAGCTTGAAATAGTTTTTGTCTTTTGCCAGATAATTGTACTTATTTCAAGTGTTTATTTGTAGAAGAAAAATGATAATTTAGAATAGAATAAGGCCATTTTAATGGTGAAATGAGGGAATATGTATGTTGTGGCCTGTTATATAATAATCTAGTAATGAGTAATATTAAATAACATTTCCATTATCCAAGATGGCTTACCTTTATGACATTACTTTTGCACTTAATTCACCATTTAGTTTTACAAAGCAAATAATTTCACTGTTGTTTAATATAGAAACTACAATGTGATGGTTTTTGAGAAATTCCTTGTCACAAATTCCCTCACACACTCTACTCACGATTAAAGACATCTTGAAAGTTGTAACAGTTCACATAATGTGAATATGGTACATAGTTATTACATTAATATTTATAATCCCATTTTATGTATATATATCACTGTATGTATATATATATATATATATATATATATATATATATATATATATATATATATATATATATATTTTTTTTTTTTTTTTTTTTTGTTTGTTTTTTTTTTTGTTTTTTTTTTCTTTTTCAGACAACATTTTTCAAGTTTTATCGACAGTTTAAAATTGTGGACTGTCTGAGAAACAAGTTCCTGCCTCACTTATATTGTAGCAGTCACAGTCATTCCCTCACCAGTATCTCAGCCTCTCTCTCTCTCTCACACACACACACACAAACACACACACACAGGGGTCAAGACTTCTTTCATAAATGTTAAACAAAAATCACCTACACATCAATGATCCTTTTGAATTTCTTTGTTAAACCTATTTTTATATCTGTATATTATTAGTTGTAGATTATGTGGAGCATCTGCCCTACAAGTCCCTGACTGTGTTAGTGCAGAAACAATAACAAATTAGAACGAGCATATTAATATTAACTTTCATGTTACAGCTGGAGCTACCTGTCCAATTATACGTAAATAACGCACACATTCTGACCAATCAGATTCAAGCTTTCAACCTGGTATAAAGCACATATGTAGAGTATAATTCTTCAAGAGTGCTTGGAGTGTTTCTTTTGTTGGTAAGATTTGAAATGAAGTGGACGTCTACCCCCAGCCTCCTGAAGATACACAACTTTACCATGGCACTTCTTCCCTTTAAAACCCCACTCACAGGAGAAACTGAAGAAAAATTTAAATTTGAGAAAAAGACAAAGCTTCTCATAGGAGTAAATAATTGTTTTTCCATTCTCTCTCTCTCGATCTCTCTCTGGTTTTGTTGTGCCTGAGTCTCAGTGGATGTTTGTCTCATATACATATAATCACACACACACACACACACACACATACACACACACACACACACACACACACACAGCATGCAACATTCCACCCTTCCTCATCACCTAAACTTTTGCAGCTGTTTTTATATTCCCTTTGTCCTTTCTGACAAAATGCAAGAATGCGTAACCAGGTTGCCATGACAACCTTCCACCAGCTATATTCTAATTAAAATTCCACTACAACAACAAAGTTCAGCAGAAAAAGTAGGCACTGTAAGTGGCAGCTTTTGACCGCCATACACACGACCAAGGTCAAGCCCACTGCCTTTTCTGACAGGATCTTAGAGGAGCAGAAATCTTCAGCCCTACTTCATGCACTCACAGCATGGAAACAGCATGAAGGGAATTTCATTTTAAGCTCTGAGTTAACTAGTGCATGCTGCAACCTCAGGAGCTGACAGCGGCTGAATACAGCTTCAGTCATATTCAGTCTCGCGGCTCATTTTTCCTAGACTGACAATGAGCTTGAGCTTGGCTAGAGAGAGAGAGAGAGAGAGAGAGAGAGAGAGAGAGAGAGAGAGAGAGAGAGAGAGAGAGAGAGAGAGAGAGAGAGAGAGAGAGAGAGAGAGAGAGAGAGAGAGAGAGAGAGAGAGAGAGAGAATACAGCAGGAGAATAAAAAGGAAGCAGATGAGTTTCTGGGAGGACGTATTAACAGACATGCGCACACCTCTGCTCTCATACTTTTTCCACAGATAGGTGCACTCATGTGAAGTGATCATAAAGGAACAGGAGCAAAACAATAGAATCCTTCTCTCTTTCTCTCTTTCTTGAGTGTCTGGCTACTTTGCAGGCCTTTTGTAATCTCCATCAAGATGCACAAACGTCCTTCAGTGTACACGGTGTCTGCAATTTCAGTCACTAAGAATAAAGTACTTCAGACATATATATATATATATATATACAATATAGACACAGGACAATTTTGTGTTGTTCATCTCTGGCATTATGTCTTCTGACAATATTTATTATTTTGAATTTTGTATCTTCATCAGCATACCTCTATTAGCAGAGGTAACAAATTGAAGATTTCCATTCCCATGTGCTCCTCCAGTGCCATCTTTTGTTAGCCCAGAAACCTGAACAGCTTGGCTAAACACTTTTGGTTATCTGGTTTCTACTTATAGTTCATGTGATTTTGCCTAACCTAATTTGTATTGATTTGCCAATTTCCTGACTTGTGCATATCCCTGTGATACTGAGTTTTGGTTTCTGATAAAACTGACATACCTACATATATGTATGTGTCTCAGTCTCTCTTTTTCGTGACATGAGTACATAAATATCACAGAATTCCAGCTGAATATCTAGCTTTAACTAGACTTGAAAGCTCACTCTTGAAGAAAATACACAATACTTTGATAAACTGATAAATACTGACATACTGTGATCAAATTGATTAAAACTGAACTGGAAAAAAATAGACAAATGTGTGTTTTTCATATGTATCTAAGACACAGATGCATGCTCTGTCCTCAAAAGTGACAAAGAATTTAGAACACTGAAGCATATCAGCTTTTCATGTCCATATCCTGGTCTTTCTTCGGGAGGAGAAAAAATCAGTCATTGTAGAAAGTCAATATCATTATATACCTCATTTTGCTACTGTTAGCAATACTTTCTGCAGAGATAAACTTCCCAGTTGTCCTGTAATGCAGCTAGCTAGCTCGGACAGGATACTGTTGCTTGTTGGAGATCTATGTAGTCATTTGTATCAGGGCAGTCTGTTTCCAGCATCAATGAAAATACATATAATAATGAAACGCAAACACAGTGTCAAAATGTAAATGACTATGCAGTGTAAACTCATATGAATTGCAAGGATAGATTAAGATAAGGGATTGGTCGTACTAATTGGTGTTTCTAGATCATTCCTTATTCCTGATCACCTCTCACTGTGTTCTTGGCTGGTGTAGTTCAGCAGACTGTGGTATTTAGAAATGAGTAGCAAGCTACAGTTACAGCATTATAATGCCCTAAGCCATGATTACATACATATCTGAAGAGAAGGGAGTGTGTTATATCTAAGCATGCACCATAAATAAAACATTTGCTTTATGAAAGGAAATAAGAAGGTTTATTTTTCTTTCTCTATTGTTGGACTGAATGCTGAGCCTCACAACAGCTATGTGAACAGCCTTATGAAACAACTTGTTCACCAGGTAACAATGTCACATCTGGACTAGTGAATAGTTCAGCCCTGAGAGTGCTCTTCATACACACGTGACACTCTAATTAGTCTTCAACATGTATAGCTCTCAAAAAGGGTCAAGATAAAAGCAGAGTGGCTCTTCAACCCTCACACCTCTCCACATCCACAGTGTTCACGATCCTCTCTAATGATGGCCTTTATGAAAGCCATTTTATTTGTTACTATGAACTTGTCTCAAAAAATGGATTGTTTTTATTTGATGAAGCACAGTGTGAGTTTTCTCTTTCATCTCTCTCTCTCTCTCTCTCTCTCTCTCTCTCTCTCTCTCTCTCTCTCTCTCTCTCTCTCTCTCTCCCTCCCTCTCTCTCTCTTTCAACTGCAGATGAGAGGGCTATACTGATTTGCACTATCCTGAAAGAACGATCACACTGATAGAGATTTTGCACCTCAGATGCTCTCTTCTTGTGTCTTCACTTGTTATAGTTTGAAAAGAATGAAAAATCCTTTCTTTTTTTTCGACTGTCTCTCACCCTCCAGGTCTTTTTTGGTAGAGTGCTCCTCCTTCGTAATTGGTTGGTGTTTGAGGAGAGAGAAAGAGAGAGACAGAGACAGATAGATAGTGCGGCTGTTCCCCATGAGGTCTTTGTTTTTGTTATCTGGTCGACTTCATGTCTTTCCAACTCACTGAGTGAGGACTGAGGGATTTGGGGTAAGCTTCAGAAATTGTTTTTCATGGAGGAAAACATGTCTAAAAGTTCCTGATAAACAGAAACCAATTCTCAAAATAATTTCAGCTGTAAAACTACACAGTTTTTTCCAATGGATAATTTGTCTTTTTTGTATGTTTAGTGTTTGTGTGTACAGAACTATATAGTATGCTACTACTTAACATTTTAATATTATGTTATTACATCAATTCTGATATGATTTCTATATAATCTGATCAATGCTCTCAATCCAATTTTATGTTCTGGACATCTAGTACTGTGTCTATCTTTGTATGAATTGGTGCATGAATAACACCAGGGTTAGGGATTTGTCAGGGGGGGGATGGTGGCTTAGTGGTTGGCAAGTTTTCCTCACACCTCTAGGGTTGGGGGATCGATTCCCGCCTCCACTGTGTGTGTGTGTGGAGTTTGCATGTTCTCCCTGTGCCTCAGAGGTTTCCTCTGGGTGCTCCAGTTTCCTCCTCCAGTCCAAAGATATGCATTGTAGGTTGATTATACATTCTAAATTGTCCGTAGCGTGTGTGTGATTGGGCCTGGGATAGGCTCCAGGTTCCCTGTGACCCAGTAGTAGGATAAGCAGGTATAGAAAATGGATGGATTCTCTATGCATATTTGTAATAGCATACTGCAGTTCCCTACATGACCACTAGATTATTATTCATTCATTGTCTACCGCTTATCCGACCTATTCTCGGGTCACGGGGAGCCTGTGCCTATCTCAGGCGTCATTGGGCATCAAGGCAGGATACACCCTGGACGGAGTGCCAACCCATCGCAGGGCACACACACACTCTCATTCAAACACACATAGATTATTATTATTTATTATTATTATTATTATTATTATACAACCGATTTACTCCTTAATCTCTAATTACTGCCTCTTTCTCAAGTACTATGTGAATACATATCTCTTTATTTATACAGCTGTATATAATGTATAATGCACAAATCTGCACATAAATCCTTTGTTCCAGATACACATAATTATTATTAATTGTTAAGCCTTCACTTAAATGTTTACTGTTCTCATGCCAGATATGTATATATGTATGTATGTATTCATGTATGTACCAAGAGCACCATAAAAAACACAAATTCCTTGTGTGTCTGTGCACACTCGGCGAATAAAGCTGATTCTGATTCTTACATTCTGGCTGTGGCCCATTCTAATGTGATAAATCTTTCAGAGGTTTCACAGCCCCTTACAGCCTCATGTTTTCTATTCCATTTACATCAATAAGTGGACACAAGGAAGCAGACTAATTGACTAAATCAAACTAAATAGCATTCTTATCAATGTCTTTTGTTTCTTCTCCTCTGCCATCTTTTTTGGGATTGCCACTTTTTCATGATTTCCCAACATTAGTTAGGTTAGTTACCTTGCAGTTTCCTGTCACATCAATGCCAGAATTGGCTTTGCTTCCCACATACATGCCACTGAAGACCATAACATACAACATCATCACAAACTCATGTTCACATTCTCCATCCTACTGATTACACACACCTGGATTCACTTACTCAATCACATACTCAAACAGTATATAAGGACACTCATTCTAGCATCACAGTACAAAGTATATGCTGTGATTTTTGCCTGTTTATACCGAGCCTTTGTCTTGCTATAGTGTATTCTGGTTATGATTTCTGTTCTGGTTATTTGGTTTCTGTCTTTGTCTTTTGCTCTGGTTACTCTAACTGCACACCTCCTCCACCTTCTCCAGTCAATGAGTCCAGGGAATGATGGAGAAGACTAAAATTGCTCAGCTCTTTAACTTGTTCATAGATAAGGCCCTCACCTGGGTTAGTGCTTACTGGACCCAAGAAGGAGAGCATAACACCTCCTGAAAGCACTTGCTGGAGCTCTTTCAGTGAGTTTTTTTTATCATGGGAGGTAATAAAGGTAACTAGAATGCAACAAGCCAGTGCTAAAAGCACACTATCTTCAGTGATTAAAGCTCAAAATTCTAAATGAACTGTCTTGCCATGCTGATCAACCATCTTCCATCGAATTTTCCATTTGTCTTGAACACTTATTAAAGAGCTGGAGGGGCAAACTATGGGTAACTTCTATAATGGAAATCTCTGAGCTCGAACCCATGTAAATCGGACAAGCTTAGTTGATAACTGTGAAATGTCAAAAAGGTAAAATTCAAGTTGTGCTTTTACTGCGGCAGTCCTCATCGCTGAGTGACCTGATGGCCAACAAGTGAGAAGCTCAAGCCTACTCTGAACTGCACAAAGAGAGAAAAACAGACTTCTCACTCCAACATGTTGAGTGTCTTCAACATTATTACTCACCAACATTTTGTGATAGCTGTGGCAACTCAGAAGGTTTGTCAGCTGTTTCAGTGCTGATTGACTTTGGAACAGCAGGCAACTTCAACAACAAATCTCCTGGTCCATGAAAGAAATCCTCCACCTGTCCCCACATTGTTTAATCCACTGTCTGCAGGTCCCTATGTTCCAGGTAGTATACATTTCAGTAAAGAGCTCTGAAACTGATACCAACATGAAAGTACCTTCAGCATCAGGACCTCAAGGAAGACTGTAGCAAGACCAAAGCTTGAAGCCTCCCTTTAAAATGACCTTATTGCTGCTCCATTGATATCATTGACTATTATAGATTAAACCAGGTCACAGTCAAGTATCGTAATCTGCTACTCTTAGTCCCAGCAGCACTGCAGCAACTCAAGGACGCCACAATATCTTCACAAAACTCTATTTGCACAGTGCACACAATCTTGCCCTGATCCAAAAAGAGGATGAGTGAAAAACTGCCTTCAGCAACACCTCTGGCCATTTAATAAAACCTGCAAATGTCACCCTCTCTGCCACCTGACATTTCTATGCTCTTGATCCCAAAAGGGGGCCCCTGTGACTGCTTGATACATAAACATTTTGCAAAATGATAGTAAAGTGTATTTTGTCATGCTGGTACATGGGTCTAACTAACCACTTTCAATGCTTATTGCAAGAAAGGCTTGTGCCTTCAAATGAGCAATAGCAAATTGTACAAGGAATAAAAGAGCCATGCTCTTTGATACAGAATCAATAACAGAGTACATAAAATTATGTATGGATAATGTGGTTAAATAGAATGTAGTTGTGTTTTCCATTAATAATCCTTACATAGACTGCAAGTGTGCAAAGGGATGGGATTTAAAGCAAATTCTTAAAGAAATAAAAACAGAGTACAGAGTATACAAAAACAATGTGCAGGTTGTGTTTTACGATATAAAGGACAAGTGTAGTGTAATTAGTGATAAAGTGGTATGTAGATGCTTGTTTACAGTGATAGAATAATTAGTATGTGGAGTTGTAATAAATAATTCAAACTTGTTACACAAGATTGAGATTAACATAATATGAACAGTGTCAATTACTATACATAGTTAAATATAGAATATGACGATACAGTATATTGCTGATATGGAGGCATATGGAGATTCCTGGTGATCTAGCAGGTAGGATCCCGTGCTCTCACCATCTAGGATCGATTCCCAGGCAGGTAACTGACCCGACCAGGTTAGCTCTCAGGTACCAAGCATGGATAAAATGGGAGGATTGCATAGGGGCATCTGGTGTGTGTCAAATGATCCATTGTGGTGACCCCTAATGGAGCAACCAAAGAAAAACAACAAGAGTGATTCTGCCATTACTTTTATACAACAATTCTATAAACAAGAAATTGGTATCAAGTAACTGACATTTTAGACGCAATATTTTGCTAATCTTTCTTCCAGTAATGATAATAGTTACCAAAAAGCCATGCAACATACACACTAGCTGACAGAAATAAATGAGTTTTGCATTATGAACTCATAACATTTTATGTTTCCAAACACTTCTTTTCCAAAAGAATTTGTCTTACAGAAGAATATGTGTGTATATCAGTAAAGAAAGCATCATATTACGTACAAACCACAGATTCTCCCAGGTGCTCAGTAAAACTTATGAGCCATTTTCCTTATAAAATTGTACAAATTGTACCTGAGACTATTGATGGTTTGGTGTGTGTGTGTGTTTTTATTATACAATCCATTACATTTCCTCATTCAGTAGACACTTTTATACTAAGCAACTTACAACTAAGGCTGGATATTCAGGCATTTGAAGGATCTTGCTCAGGGACCCAACCGTGCAATCGCCTGATCTGTAGTTTACAGTTCTCCCCACTGACTCACCAATTCCCAGGAATTAACTCGCACTAAAAGATGAATTTCTACTCTGCTTTACTACTCTAAAGTTTTTACCAGCATCTCAACTTAAATCAAGGAAAGTCTGCATTAAATAGTAAATGGCACATTTTTCATATGATTTCCATATGTCAGCACAAAGATGCTGTCTTTTGTTGTTTATACTCCTGTCCAACATGCCTGCTACCCTATTTAGCATTGTATTTTCTGGTATGTAACTAGTAGGCAATGTCTTGCTCTGATTGCTAAATGATTTACAGTATAATTCTATAAAACGGTAATAAGACACATACACTATACTTTGTGCATCAGTCTGCTTATCTGTGTTTCCGACATAAAATTTGAATTCAAGAATAATTTCTTACAATGAAACTGTTGCAACACAGATATTCACTACAACTGCACTCTTGCTCATGTGATATTAATAAATGTTTTTCTATTTTATTTTAATTCTATTCTATTCTATACAGAAATCTTCTACATGGTCTACAAAATGGCAAAACCAAACCAAAGGTCCACTTCTGGACATGTCACAGTTTTACCACTGAGGACTTATAAAGCTATGCTGTTTTTTCCAAGTAGTTTGAATAGAAATATTTATTATTCCATTGAATTAATTTTACTTTGAATTTCCCTACTCACTGACCACTGTCTACCTGTGATAAATTCTTCTGGATACTGATTGACTTGAAAGTGCATGTTTTAAATGCATACTTTAAAATACATGTACTTTTTCTCAAGTGCAGTTGCAGTCTGGGTGAATGCAATCAGTAATCAGGTGAACATGACCATGAGAAAGTCTGTGATGGCTTTGAGGTGTAGTCCATGCCAGCCATGATTGTAGGCTCTTTGGGAATTGGAGTTGATGTGACATTCCTGTCATTACACATTTATAACCTAGTATCCAGCATAGCTATACAACAGCTCCAGAAGGCAAGATTTGGTACAAGCAATTGCTCTGGGGATATGATTATAATTTCAACAATCCCTCAGAAAACCTCTTTAACTTTGAGCTTCTTCCATGTGCTTACACTGAGCAGGCTATTTCCCAGTCACCTGGAGATGTTTTATGTAAGAGCTCTGCCATCTCAGAGGCAACACTGATATCGATTTAAACATAAGCCTTCACTAGTTCCTTGCTGGCTTATGAGGGGAAAAATGAGCTTTAATGAACAAGCTGAAAATAGGATGAAGCGTGCAGGCCATAATCAAACCCTGCAGTGAAACTGTCACAGTATATTTCATTAGGTATTGTCAAAGCAGTGAAATAAAACAGGCCCATACGAACTGGTTATTCATGCGCAGAGAAAAAAGCAGGAGTAGCAATCTATTTGGTTTTAATTGATCAATTTTAAAATATTTGTATATCTAATAAAATATGAATTTAAGCATTTATGAACAGTTATACAGTTTAAATACTCTTTCCTTCACATTAACATGCTGAAATATAAAGACAGTGCTGCATCATTCATGAACCAGTGCATCTTGTATATTAAAACAGGTACTTTGCATTTTTGCAAAATCACTTCTCTCTGCAGGTTTTATTTCAGTCTGTGAATGATGACACAGTGGGACCCATTTCCTTGACAGACAATATTCAGGGACTATTTGAGTATTGTGCAGCATTGTGTATCTAGTCCTCTTATTAATGCTTGAAATCAGATTTCAGATTTTTTACAAACGATTATAGACCAAACAAAGCAATGTTATTGCTTTAATATGAATTATGTCATAAGAAATGGATAATATAAAGATATTATGAATATAATTTGATTTGTGTTGCTAAGTAAAATCTACTTATAGGCAGTCAAATCTAGCCAAGGTATGAGATTGAAGGATTGAAGAAAGAAGATCAGTGCATTACATTACAAGGTCTTTTCATTGGCATAATAAGAATGATGTAGGCTAAACTGTAAAACACACACACACACACAGACACACACACACACACACACACACACACACACACACACACACACACACACACACACACACACACAAAAGATCAGCTTTTTCTTTATGGACCTTCTTTATGGACTAGAGCATAAGTCCATAATACCCTACTGAGTTCATGTCACATCTCCTCTGAATACCAAACATGGAACACAGAATAGTTGTAACCGTTTCGTTCTAATAAAAAAATGATTAGATATAACATTATCTAACAAACATTATGAGCACTGTCAGGTGAAGTGAATGACACTGATTATCTCCTCATCATGGCACCTGTTAGTGGGTGGAATATATTAGGCAGCGAGTGAACATTTTGTCCTCAAAGTTGATGTGTTAGAAGCGGGAAAAAATTGGGAATTTCAGCGAGTTTGAAGAAAGGGACAAATTGTGACAGCTAGACCACTGGATCAGAGCATCTACAAAATCTGCAGTTCTTGTGGGGTGTTCCCAGTCTGCAGTGGTCAGTATCTATCAAAAGTACCCTGTAAGTCCTTTATGTCTTGTATGTATCCTTTAAGTCCTCTATGGGCCCCACCTCGCAACTTACAGGACTTAAAGGATCTGCTACTAATATCTTGGTGCCAGATACCACAGCATACCTTCAGGGTCTTGTGGAGTCCATGCCTTGAAAGGTCAGGGCTGTTTTAGCAGCAAAAGGGGGACCAACACAATATTAGGCGGGTGTTCATAATGTTATGCCTGATCGGTGTACATATTACTATCAAGTTTATCGCATGCACCTTCTCAAACACTGATGATGATGTATTACAGATATGTCAGTGACATGGGCTAAAAATATTAGGCAAAATTTTACAGAATATTATTTCTAAGGGGTAACTTTGTCTAATCAGATGACATAAAATGACAGTCTTCATGAATCTATAGTCTTGGCTGTAAATCCAACCCTCACTTCTTCATATGACTCTGACAATTTTCCCAGCTGTTGCACTTCCACATAAGTAAAAAATAATCGGCCTTAGGACTTTTGTTTTAAGTAAACGATAACACATAAACCATGGCCATGCCAAAGTACATTTTGCTATAATAACACAGGCCAAAGCATGCTATTACATATATACAGCAACAATTTGACAACAAATACACATTTTATTCTTATTATTCATTAAATACTGGTCATTTTATTTGTTTATAGTTGCATTTAAAGTTGTAAGTTGCTTCCTACATTCACTTGCATCATAGTACCCAGGTGGTCATTCCCACACCATCCCATACTCACTCTCTCTCTCTCTCTCTCTCTCTCTCTCTCTCTCTCTCTCTCTCTCTCTCTCTCTTGCTATAATTAAATTGCGAAATTTCTATTTATGGTACAGTTGGACATTGAGAAAAACATCTCACATCTTTTCATTGCCAAGTCTGGCAAACTGTCTAGGCAGTTTTGGATCCTGAAGGGAGTTTCCTTCAGGAAAGCATCCAACACCAGCATTTTCTCTTTTGTACAGAAGGTGCCCAGTAGCACTACAGGCCATTTTCACACTTGTGACCTGTAACTAATATTGTCAGCCCTCCAGTCCCTGATCTGATAACAGTGCTTCTAGCTGAGTGGTTGCTATATCACAGTGACAGAGTGGCCTTCTCATTAATTTGGCTAAACATGTTTCCCAGGTACCAGCTGGCTCTCTAGAGTACCAAATGGACATACTGTCCATCTCACTCTGAGGTATGTTAAAAGGACAAAGTTAAAATTCATGCCATTTTGATAGATATTTTTGAAAACTGTTCACTAGGCAGTTAGGATTGCTTGACCTGGCAAACATGAAAAAAGCTCAGTAATTTTCTATGTTTGATAATACTGCTCAGTTATTATATTCGATTATGACCATCGAATTATACCAATTAAAATTAATAATTACTAAATCTTCTAGAAAAATACTACTAACTGGGTCTTGAACTTTTGATAAATTACAATTTTGAATTAAAAAAAAGAAAAACAAACTGCTAAGCATAATAAATTAATGTTTGGTAAGGGCATATTGTGCAAATATTCATCACTGTAGTAGAAAGTGAGAAACAAGTACAAAAAGCTCCAAGCAGTATAGCATCAGATACACATTTAATATAAGCAAGGAGACACAACCCAGTAATTGGTCATTTACTACTTTAACCAGCGCTGCCTCAGTAATGTGATGACTGAAAAATTTTATGTAAGTGATTTCTATGCAATCATGAGCTTAACTGCTAAGTTACAGCCTTTTCTAGGATGTTGTAAATAATGTGATATTGGCCTACAGTTTAAGAGATGACAAGTTAAAAGGTCAGTTTTGTAATCAGTAATTTGAGTACTACTAGGGTTTATTTATATAGGTTCATAGCCATTATTAGGGAAGCAGTTTATTTATTTTTAACACTGCTTTTTTGCATTTGATAGCATGTGGTTATATGGCAAATATGCATGCTTAGCATTGTTATTTTGAATGTTTTTAGTTTTGTCAATATATGTAAGACATATACCCTCACTGGACATTTTAATAGGAACACATGTACCCCTGTTCATTCATGGAATTATACAGGTTCCAGTCCTTTCGGCCATGCACATAAATCTGAGGCAGTAGACACAGGCTCACAGAAACTGAATAGTCGGAGAGTTATTTGAGTTACTGTAGCCTTCCTGTCAGATCAGCAGTTTCTGAAATATTCAAACCACCCCGTCTGGCACCAATTAACATATCATGGTCAAAGACACCAAGATCATATTTTTACCCTCGTGAAGCTGCATCACTTTTTGCTTCACTCTATTGCCACATGATAATTGCATGAATGTGCTGGTGTACATGTGTTCTTTGCATGGATATTCTTGAGAGAAAATTATATTTATTGTATTTAATAATACATGTTTCTTTTATTGTTTTATCTATGTTTTTTTCCACAGCCTACTGAAACATTGGCTCTAATGAATGACTTAATGTGAGGACTAGCATAAGGTCTTCAAATAAAGTAAGGATAAAATAAGGTTATATGTTAGATTCGTATGTACACGTAGAGAAAATATTTAAAACTAATAGCTAGTGGGAAAACATTTCATTAATTTGTATTTCTGTTTGCATGTATGTACTTAGTGCACAGGGTCTGCTGGAATCGTCTTGTCCGCATTGTCTCTAGCAGACAGCAGCGATAAGGAAACATACTTGCTGTCTCACATAATATATTATTGACTCAGGATTTCAGAACAGCAGGATAATTTGGGAGGAGGTTATGAAAGGGTGTATTGTGGAATTGCAGTTCATTGTGGCTGTAGCTCAGGACAGGAAACAAAATAGGGAAATGTAGAGGGACGGGAAGGAAGGCAAAGATGCAAAGGTAAAGAGTATACAAAGAACTCTCAGATGATTATGAGTGATGTTAAGCAGGGGGCTAGAAAAGCTATCCAAATCCCAGACACTGTTTTTTCTCAATAATAGGAAAGATTGTATATTTAGTCATTTACATTTTTATAACTATGTGATGTGTCTGAAACAGAAGGTGTTGATGCCTCTGCTGTCTCATAAATCATCTGTCAGCTGTTATAAGACAGTGTATCAATATCTACAAATGTACCTGTAAGGGAACAGTTTGGGACAGACTTTGATGGTAGCATACATCACCACATTGCTAAGTTACTGACAGTTGCTAAGATTAAATAAAGTCCCACTGGGGAAAATAGAGAGAATATTCTGTGTATGTAGCAGCCAATTCTTGCTACAAATCTTAAGTCATCAATACTTACTTATACCTTATTTGTGCTTGAAGTGCATCCTTGCTCCCTGGTGTGTGTCTGCCACTATTTTTACTAAACTCTAGGTTATGGAATATGTAGAACAATAAATGATAAAAGCACGCTGATTTCAGTAATTGGACCAGATGAAAGTACCTCAGCAGGTAGCATTTTAAACAAACATTTCATTTAAACATATTGTAATCTTCAAATACAGACTAAGTAGGCAGCATTTTTTATGCTTTAGGCACAACTTTAGTTTCTTCTAGTATTAAATGACTTATACCTAGTCAGCTTTCCTAGAATTCCTGATATTTCTATTCTCAATTCCTAACATGTTTAGAAAGATCTCAGCATCCAAATATAGTAAATGCATACATAAATTTAGGGCATGTTCATGAGTGTTGCAAAAAATTCAGTGATCACCACCATTCACTTTATTAGGCATACATACACACCTGCACATTCAGGCAATCATGTGGAAGCAATGCAAAGCATAAGACCATGCAAATAGAGGTCAAGTGCTTCAGTTAATGACCAAATGGTCATGGTTATTGGTGCCAGATTGTTTGGGTTTGGTATTTTAGAATCTGCTAATCTCCAGGGGTTTTAATCTACAACAATAAAGTTTACACAGAATGGTGAGAGAACCAAAAATCCTCCAGTGTTTGATGGCTGGTCATGTTTTTATATTTACAAGCAAAAAGTAGTTGAAACAGGCTGACAACCATTATTAGCAGTGAGAGATATTTTTATGGCTATAGCTATAGTTTGTTCAATAGTCAAAGGGCACTGTTCTCCTGGCACTGTGGGTTGGGGGTGAGAAGCGTCATTCAAATTTAGTAGAACAGTGCTCAGACCTGGTCTGCTCCTTCAATACCACCACCACCGCAAATGCTCAAGGGTTCCAATCATTCAGCCCAAGCCACTGCATTGCAGTGTGTATTAATTTATAGTGTGCCTGACTAATAGTAAATGCAATGTGTTGTTTGGCCCCCAGGTCTTTATACAGAATAATTTAATGTCTGAGTGTCATCATGCATATTCACTAAAGTGTAATAGAGGGCATACTCAACTGTACAAACGCCATAAGCTATTAGAGAGAGCATATTTTGTGACATGAGATTTGCACTGTGAATGATGAAGGCATTTCAAAGAATTGTGGTAACTCTTCCTGCTAATATACCTGTTGAGTTAAAACATTTAGGAAATAAGCAGAACTACTATACAATAATTCTATCCCAAAGAATCCACGGGGGATCACATGAACCCTCACACTCCCAAACTGGTAGAGTTTGTGTAATGGGCAGACATGGCTAAGAAATCCAGTCCGGTGTGGACACAGGCAGTCTAATAGCTGAGGGCCAAAAAACATATAAAACACCACTTCCTACACACAGTGGGGGGAAAAAACAGGGAAATGTTAACTCATGATTGCTCGCCTATGTAGGCACCCTAGAGAGCACTGCATCTCATTTTCTCCAGTAGAAGATCACCCATTAGGGCATTCCATCATGTTCTTGCAGGCCTGCATCACTGCAAGGTTACTCTAGAGGCCACTTCATCATGTTTTCTCACATGTAGAGGCACCCTAGATAGAACTTCATCATTTTTTCCACTGTTAGGGTTACTAGGATACCTTAGAGAGTACTATATCATATTATATGTATAGAAGGGACACCATAGAGGGCACCTTTGCTGGGTTTGTTTTTTTTTACAATAAGGGCATCTGTGAGAGATCCAAAATATGTGGACATCTATCCATTACAATAATATGTGCTTGTTGAACATCCCATTCTAGATTTTACAGCCTGCATTCTTCTGAGAAGGTTTTATGCTGTCTTTTGGAGCATGTCTCTAGGGATTTGCATTGGCAGGTATTGGTGGCACACAAGAGGGCCAGGTGGACAGTCAGCATTTCAGTTCATCCCAAAGCTGTTGAGTGGGGTTGAGGTCAGGGCTCTGTGTTAAACACCCAAGTTCAAGATTTGGGCTTGACCTCTAAGTTAGAAGGATTTTTTTTTTATTCTACATAATGTAAAGATATTCTAGACAATTGTATGTTTCCAATTCTTAGCCAACAGTTTGGGAGGAAAACACATATTAAATAAACAAGTATGCAAGTGAACTTGTTTGCTTGTTAGCTAAAAGTAAGTTGCAACTATTAAGCAATTAAGCAAGTATAGTACAGAAATAGCATATAAAATAATACACTTTAATATATTATTATATACACTCACTTGTCATTTTAATAGGAACTGAGCATGCTCATTTATGCAGTTATCCAATTAGCCAATCATGTGGCTGCAAAACAATGCAAAAAATCATGCAAATACTGGTCAAGAGCTTCATAGAATGTTCACATTAAACATTAGAAAGGGAAAAGGTGTGCTGGCTGGGACTTTAACTGTGGCATGGTTGTTGACGCCAGATGGGCTGGTTTGTCTATTAAAAAAAACAGCTCCTGTTCTTTTTCCAGTCTTCAACTGTCTAGTTTGGGTGAGTCTAGGCCCATATTCCTGTTCTTGGATGACTGGAGTGTAACCCAGAGTGGTTTTCTGCTGTTGTAGCTCATTCATCCCACGGTTCAATGTTTTGTGCATGTTGAGATGCTTTTCTTCTCACCATGGCTGCAAAGAGTGATTATATTAGTTATTATGTCCTTCTTGGCAGCTCAAACCAAGCTGATCATTTCCTCTGACCTCTCTTATCAACAAGGCGTTTCCACCCACAGAACTGTCACTTTGCTTTTCACACCATCTTCTGCAAACTCTCGTGACTATTGTGTGAGATAATCCCAGGAGAACAGCAGTTTATGAAATACTAAAACCAACCCTTCTGATACCAACATCCATGCCACAAGTCATCACACGTTTTCTTCATTCTGATGTGTGATGTGAACAATGCAGGAAGCTCACATTGCTCTGCAAGATTATATAAAAGAATATAGAACACAAAGAGGAAGACGAAGAAGAAGAAGCAGAGCTCACATTGCGAAGTCTTGCTTGCTCTCAACTTTACGCTTCAATCATGCATGAGCATAAAAAACATAGATATGATGCAAACCTACAGTGTGCGGACTTAAATTTGATCCTTCACTTATGCGCACCTCTGACGTGGCCAGTGTGGACTGAAAAACTTTTAAATAGAGAATGAATTCAATCTTAACGTGATGTCATGCTATGCACACAACCAACATGACTCATCCTTTGGATCATTTGCTAATATCATATACATTATAACAATTTGGAATTAGCGAACTGTACTTTTGCTAGAGAAAGCATGTTACACTTTATTACTGTGTCATGGTATCACATTTAATTAACACACTTGTAGTTAAATTATTAATTTTCTCTTCAATCATTCAAACAGGTGAGATGATGCAGATGATGCAAGTTAAGTGACCCTTTGTCTCATACCATATTTCCCTCATAAATTGTAAATAAATGTGCCTTCCTCTGAGACCGTTAGAGTTCAAGTTTTCAGCATATTCCCCCTTTTACAGAAATAAAGCATCATATGAAAGAGAAATGATCATTTTACAGCCAACCTTTTATCAGTCAGTGACCTAGGGGGCAGGGAAGACATGTACACTGCTCTTCCTACTGTGAAGCCACTTGGTGTGTCTGCTTTGGTGAGATTAGTAACTGCTGACCCTTTCTGCACTCATCCATGTGATCTGCATTTGTAAGTTGTGTGGCCACTTTTAAATGTATGAAAATACCAGAGTTTGTTTGGAATTTAATCCATTCTGTTCTTTTCCTAGGCATACTCATTATCTCACTGGTTATAGTGGTCACTAATCAGAATGTAATCAGCAACCACTTGGTTTTAATACAGAATTTGATGCTCATTCTGATGGTCAAGTCTGGTTAGATGACAAGCTCACTTTTTACATCCAGATTGAATGTATTGTTTATGTTTACTGGTCTGTTGTGCATACACTGGACTTAACAAACAGCTTAAGAGCTTATTTGGTTTCTTCTTGCTACTGATTCTGCACATATACATTTATGATTTTTTTAATGAACACTGAATCATACATTTATTTCTTTTTCAATCAAACATTTTATTTCAGGTTATGGTTGGGTCATTTTAATCCTAGAATGCAAAATATTGTTTGTTATATAATAAACAAATAAATAAATAAACATGTCTTATACACACACATACTTGATCACAGACACATGCTGGCAGTAGCATTCCCAGGCGTGAGAAGAGGTTTTGTGTGTCTTTACTGTTACATAATTAATAGATTCGTTCATGGTTGACCATTGCAAATGTTATTTTTTCCCTCAGCTGCCCAATGGCAATGTGACCCATGGGCAGTACATTCACTGCTAAGTAGTGAACAGAAACACAAGGGTTAATGTAAACAAGCAAAATGAACATTGGTGTTCAGAGCAGTGTTGTGGTCTGTCGCAAGGCTGCATGTAGGAGATAACCTGTCAGATGGAGATACACAACATGAACCTCCAGCAGCACCTAGTGTGTATACTGGAACATTGCAGCAGCTTTTTCCCAGTGAGAAACTGTCTTTGTTTTTCACACCTCCCTTCAGAATCATGCAAGCCTGAGGCTTTTTGTTTCAGCTAAAGCAGTTTTTCAGCTACATCTTTCTGTTTCAAGCTTTTGAGAAGGGTCAGTATAAACAAAGACATTCCAGCTATTGCTAAAATAATGATGTTCCATGTCTCCAATCAATGGCTATGGATTAGTAACACTGGGCATCATCCAAGGTTGAGTTATGTTGTTCTATTTGTATATTTGTGCTTTTTTTAAATTAGCAGTCAAATCTGGTGTCATGGATTGTGTTACTTTCGAGTTCAGTCAAACACACCAGTACGATCTAACCAATTAATCAAAATGGAGGAGGGAAGTTTCTTAGCGTGTGCTCATCTGGAATGTCGCATGAGCAGCAAATGAAATGGTATAATGAAATGTTTCCCATGCATATGATGCTTCATAACAAACAGACCAAATTTTCTTCCAGAGCCCTAAGTTCTAATTTCTGCTGTTTCCCAATTAATTACTAAATCTCTGAACATTGGTCTCACACCATACTGACAAAAAGAGCACCTTTTACAAGCTATGTGCTACGTTAAATTAAATTGTATTTTGTGCCACTGGACTAAATATCTTCAGCACAGAAATGTCAGAGCAGGACATGGTCAAGCATTGTCAGAACAGTGGTCCACTTAAGGGCGCAAGCTAACGATACAATCATAATGCGCACATCCTGAGGAAGCAGTGCTCACATCCTGATTAAAGCAAAAACAAAGAAAGGTTGCAGAGCAGCTCCAGTTCCATGAAACCCTCCTTCTTACATTCTCTAGTGTGTCTACAGAGTCACACAACACACCTGGGATGATGGCGCACTGGCCATTCTGGCCCACTCTGGTTGTTATCTGCTTTTTATATCTGCGTAAGTGTTTTAACTTCATCAAATGTCAGCGCTCCAGATACCAAATTCCAGCTCATCTCTGCTCTTTATTGCTTTTTCAGCTGCAACATACGATGGCGGGACACATACAGGTAAGTATACTATATACATTCCTAGTGTCTGCTTAGAAAATCATAGACAGATTTGGTGCATTTGCTTATATTTATGTGAGATTAATTGAATGCATTTTTAGGCAGTGCAGATTTCTGGCTGCTGTGATTTGGCTTTTAGTACGTTTACCTAAAGTTTGCTTGTCCCATCTCAGATTTTCATGTTGTGAAGTCTGAATTTTACTGAATGATTAAACAAAACAGAAAAGGTAATGTTTTATGGTTCAGCTTTTCATTGTAGTTCCTCTAAAACATGTTCAGTGTAAAGCTGACCGCAAGTGACTGTAGTATAACAAAGGCTCTGTGGTTTGGGATGTGCAGATCTGCTTCTTTAACATGAAATTAACATTCTGCATTTGATATCTTTAGTATTGATTGAAGTCCTGAGTTTCCATTAGTTGAGTGCTGTACATTTGCCTGCTTACCTCCATTCTATTCTCTCTGCTTAAATCCCATTACTCTTGGAGTCTTGGAGTGGCCTTCCTGTGGACTCCCTACATTGTCTTTGTTATTGTAGTGGGAGAGAAAAAGAGAAACTTGGGATCAATTTTTTAAGTGAAGTAACAATTTGAATAATACTTGTGAAATAAGAATTGAATGATAATGTCTGTTTCATTGTTCAACTCTCTGCAGACAAATAAAAAGTTGCACTTTCTAAACATTCAAATGTACAATTTGTACTAAATGTACTACAACTACAATATATAGTACAGTATGTAATATTGGCTGCTTCACAGGAAGGCTAAAATTTTAATTTAGTGGAAGACAAACTTTCTCCCCTAATGTCTGATAACCCACTTTTCTAATTCTTGCTCTATCTCTGTGTTCAGCATTCACCATTGACTCGGTAAAGCTGACCCTTCTTCCTGGAGAAACAGTGGAGCGTGGCAGCAACCTGACCCTCCGCTGTGAAGTCAAGATCAGCTTTAGTTCCGCACAACTCATGCGCACTCTGAAGTTCTTGATGGATGGGCAGGTGATCTACGCCAAAAATACCAGTGAAGCTGTGATGGAGTACAGCCTAGTCCCAGCCAAGGCTTCTCATTCAGGCCTCTACAATTGTGAAGTCCAAATCTCCAAAAAAGTGCAGCGCAGCCATACTCAGACACTCATTGTAATAGGTAAAGTATGTGGGATAAATAATAGTTGGAACAGATGGGAATGTGAAAAGATGATGTGGACAAGACCTTCTCTGTCATTCTATACATATGCCTAGTACAATGACATAGTGTTCTTCCAAGACATGAAGAACAGTGACAATACACCGATCAGCCTTAATATTATGACCACCTGCCTAATATTGTGTTGGTCCCCCTTTTGCTGCCAAAACAGCCCTGACATTTCGAGGCATGGACTCCTCTAGATCCATGAAGGTGTGCTGTGGTATCTGGCACCAAGATGTTAGAAGCAGATCCTTTAAGTCTTGTAAGTTGTGAAGTAACTCACAACTTACAGGACTTAAAGGACTTACAGGACTTAAATGAAACTTTTGATAGATACTTTTGATAGACCACTGCAGAGTGGGAACACCCCACAAGAGCTGCAGTTTTGGAGATGCTCTGATCCAGTCGTCTAGCCATCACAATTTGGCCCTTGTCAAACTCGCTCAAATCCTTACGCTTGTCCATTTTTCCTGCTTCTAACACATCAACTTTGAGGACAAAATGTTCACTTGCTGCCTAATATATCCCACCCACTAACAGGTGCCATGATGAGGAGATAAACAGTGTTATTCACTTCACCTGTCAGTGCTTAAAATGTTATGCCTGATCGGTGTATGTTAAAAGATGATGTGGACAGTTGTATAATTATACATAGAACTTTATTAACATTCTCACAAAATAGCATTCTCCACCTTAAATAGTTCCTGAGTGTTATGAGTAAAGTGTCTATTGTGTTGTTCCTGTATAGCAGGTAATATTGTTATAAATGCATTGGTAAAGTAGTAATATAAAGGTATCAGTCTTACACACATTTCAGGTTGAGACAAATATAAACTTGAGTAAGAAGGAAGTGCCAGAGCCAGAAAACACACACAGTTCAGACATTTCTACCTTCTACCACCCGTGAGTTAGTCAACACCCAGTTTGGGATCAAATTGAGCACTAAACATTTATAGGTAGCCTACTCTTTTTCTTTTTTTTTTTATTTAGGTAAGGCCTACTCTAAATAAACCTGAACATAATTTTAATAATTCAAACACAATGTTTATTTTTTTTAAGTTTGTAAGAAAAATGGTGCCAAGTGAAGCAAAGCATCATGGGAAAATTGACATTAGAGCTCTTCCACTAGTCTCAAACAGTACATAAGTGTTAATGATTGTCTCATAAACGCTGTACCCATGCAGGGTTGCAGACTCCACTGCTAACAGTACAGTCTACTACTTTGAATGAAGGTGATAAAGTCATTGCCACATGCAGTGCTCCAGAGGAAACTGGTGGTTTTTTCGTCTCCTTCTACAAGAACAATCAATTTTTCCAGCATACCCGTACCACAACCAATTCAGCAACTATTTCTGAAAAGGTTCAGGAATCAGGAAACTTCTCCCTTCACTGTAACTACAAGCTATTGCTGTATCCCAGTGCATACCCATCCAGCAACAGCAACAATGTGAGCATCTATGTGCAAGGTAAAGACTCACAAACCTGACCCATTTCAGCTAGTTGGCTGTAAGACTGTATCTTCTCATGCTGGTCATTCCTGAATAGTTTCAAACACTGAGCTCACTCAACATTTAATGCAGTTTCTGGATTCTTCCACTTTTGCTTATTTTCTTTTCAGAACTTGAGATAACACCTTCAATAAGAATTTCCCCTGCATCAGCTGTGGAGGGGGACCGGGTTCATATTGAATGCAAAGTTTACTCCCAAGATGACCTTGAAGTTTTCTTGACCAAGGACACTGTGTTATATAAAGACAGCAGAACATTCAATTACAGCTTTGTGGTAAAAGCAAATGACTTTGGAAAATATATGTGCAAATCTGAAAGAGGCAGTGTTCAGAAGCATGCAGAGGCGCAGCTGATGGTACAAGGTAAATATCCATAAATATATTTTATATATCCTGTTTACCTGATGTGACTAGATCACAAAGATTGGATTGACATTTAGTTCCTCTAGCACAATACCATCTTATAATACAAGCACCGCTTGTGTCAGTTTATTGAGGGCACACCATATCACTAATTACACTTTCTTCTTTACCAATCAGAGTTGTTTTCACAGCCTAATCTAAGCATGACTCCAGAGCTTGTGTTCAAGGGACAATACTTCAATCTGAGCTGTAGCTCTCAAACACAAATCACTCCCATAGATGTGAGTTACAGGCTGTACAAAGACAATGAGCCTCTAAAAGATGGACAAGTCTTCAGCACTTTAGCAAGCAAAGCCAGCAGTGGAAGTTACTACTGTACGGCCGAAGCTAAAGGCATCAAAAAAACAAGCCTGCCTTTGGTCATTAATGTTAAAGGTAAGCAATCAATAGAGCTTTTCAGCATATGGCATCAATATTGATTATAGGCTCAATTAATGAATGATTTCATGTCACCCTGCCATAACAAAAAAAAAAAGAAAAATTCCACATTCTTGAACCACTGTCTATGTCAGTCTATTTTTATAGTCATGTTTATTTTAATACCCAACAGGTACTGTACATTCATTGGAAAAAGAAAGTACACCGTCCTTCATTTTTGTGTTTTATTTATCAGGGCATAAAAAATTGTGTGATTTTCACCAACTTCTATCAACCTATATTTCAGTATCCTCTAGAATTACCTTTAGCAACAATAACTAGCAGTAAATGTTTTGTGTAGGAATTTATTGGTCTCTCTACAGTCTCTCTAAAGTTTTGATTTATTAAACATTGCTTCATTTCATTGATGTTTGAGGACATTCATTCATGCACAGCACTATTTCAATTCCACCCATCCTCTCAATGGAGTTGAGGGCTGAACTTTGACTTGCCCTAAAAAAAATTCTCTTTAGTCATTCGGATGTCAATTTGATAATGTGCTTGGGAACATTATATTATTATATATATATATGCCATCTGTCCAGCAACTTAAACTGGGCTGTATTTGGTTGTATATAATATATATTGCTGGACAGATGGCATCATATTTGTCTCAAGTATTTTCTAACATAAAATGGAGTTCATCATTGTCTCAGTGACTGCAAGTTTCCCAGGTCCTGTGGCTGCTAAACCCAAATCATCATCCCTCCACCACCATGCTTGAGAGTTGATATGAGGTGCTTGTGGTGTTGAGGTTCTTGTGGTGCTTGATGACATCATCAATCTCAGTCTCATTGGTCCAAAGAATATTCTTCCAGAACTTTTAGTGTTTGCTCAGATGCTCAAACCTAGGTCATGCTGCCATACTATTTTTGACATTCTTTCCTGAAAGCCATACATTTCTGATAGTGCTGTCATGAATATAAACATTTCATGTGCTTACAGAGGTCTGTAGGTGACATAATGTCGCTCTTGGGATTTTCATTAATATCCTTGAGAATTATTGGTCTGAACTTGAAATGAATTTGTTGAGACATCCACTTCTGCGTAGACTGACAAGAAATATTGGAAGAGAGGCTCTGTATATTTAAACAATCTTTCTCACTGTAGAATGGTGAATTGTTTGGAGATGGCCTTATAACCCTTGACAGATTGATGAACAGCAACAGTTGCTTCTCTGAGGCCATGGTCTCAATTGGTTCTCTCAGGTCATATTATTCTTGGTAGACACACACCTGAATATTCCACAACACCAACTTGCCAAATGCTCTGCCAAAAGTTCTGCCAAGTGCTAGTCACACTTCTTGATGATTTATTAATCTTGTGCATTCTTTAGTAACACTGTGGCTGTTAATTATTCTCTCAATGATTGTGGAAGCAGGAAGGGGGTACATATTTTTTTATTCCTGGTTTCTGAATGTTGGCTTACTTTTTGAGAAATATATGTCTACATTTTTAAGTCAGTAGTGTTTTTTGTTGTTGTGTTGTTTGTTATTTGTTTGTTTATAGAAGCTGGTGATGATCACCCAGTTGTTATTTATGTTATGATAACAAAATCTTTTTCCCATGATGGTATATCAATTTTCTTAATTTGTCCATCTTCGTTCTTCTTGTCTTCTGTCTCAGAACCTGTTTCCCCTCCAGTCATTAGCACCGTTGGAAAGATTATCATAGGGCAGCCATTTCAGCTCCAGTGTGAGAGTGAACTAGGAACGCTCCCTATTACCTACACCTTATTTAAGTCTCACGAGCCAGTGTCACACGTGACAGTGACTGGTCCTCAGCACCGTGCTTTATTCAACATCTCCTCCATCAGTCACAGAAATGAAAGCAACAGCTTCACCTGCCAGGCCAAGAACCAGGGGTCAAACAAAAAATACAGTTTATCTCTCAACACAGAAGTCATAGGTATGAAATTTAATGACGAATTAATACAACAGCAGGTCTACTTTATAAATATACAGCATAATGTTTTAAAAGGATACAAATACAGATAAAAAAGAGATAAGATAAGATAAGATAAGATAAGACAAGATAAGATAAGATAAGATAAGATAAGATAAGATAAGATAAGATAAGATAAGATAAGATAATCCTTTATTCATCTTTATGCAGGGAAAGTATAGTGCATAGTTGCAAAGGGATATCAGCTAAAAAAAGATAAAGAAAAATAAATATGTCAAGGTGACATGAAATTATAAGAGATATTATAGAGAAACTTAACATAAAAGATGACCAACTGTATAAAAAAATACAAAAAAATTCACAAAGTATATAAATATACAATAATAATAGTAATAATAATTTTCAATCTGCTATAAAAAATATACAGAAGACAATAATAATAATAATAATAATAATAATAATAATAATAATAATTATTATTTGTAATCTGATAATAAAAATAGAGAAACTATCAAGAAAAGTGTCTGAGCATCTGAGATTCCACAGCAACGAAAATAGATGCACAAGCATGAGGTTTTTACTTTTGCACAGATGTGAGTCTGAACAAAGATATACTACACTCATTAAAGACCATTTTACTAAATTCAATTTGTTAACAATGATTATTTCATCCTTAGTAACTGCCTGGTTATGGCCACTGTGGTTAAAATTAAGCTAATTCACAAGTGAGGGTTTTTTTCCAGTGTTTTTCAGGAGTTCCAGGGTCTTAGTATGTAGGCATTGTTTTTTATTAAAAAGATTCAGGATTAGGCCACACCCACTTCAGATTTAAATCTGGATACAGGTACAGAGACAGATATTTGTCTCTGTTAATATAATTAATTATATGTAATTAACAATATGTAATCAAATAAATACATAAATAAATACATTTTAATGAAAATCATTTGGTTTGTTTTTATGTTGTTTGTTCATTTCTTTATCACACCCCTTTCTCTTTTTTCTATGCCCACTAGAAATGGTGGACACACCAAATCTGACTCTTAACACTAAGAGCACCATGGTTACCGAAGGTGTGAAGCTCATTCTCTACTGTAATGTGGAGCAAGGAACATTCCCAATCACCTTCACCTGGTACCGCATTGGATCTGGGAAGCCACTGAACACCACACAAATTAGGAAAACAAAAGGATCTCACACCATTGAATTCATAACCCGTGATCATGAAGGAAGATACTACTGCCAGGCCTCCAATGAAGCTAATCAGACAAGGACGAGTGATTCTGTCAGCATCAGAGGTTATACTTCATCTTTAGTGCTACACTATTAATGTGTTCTTAGGCAATAAAACATCACAGGACAGGGTGGTGTGATGCAGCCCCACAGGAAGTGGAGGTCTGTAACCACTCCAAAGTTATTATTATTTTCCAAAAACAGCACATGCCAAAGTGTAAATACCTTTTGACACTCAGATGTGTTATGAGAACCTGGACTGTATAATGAATTTGTACATTATGTATACATTTTCCTAAGCTTAAAATAATCTAGTATTTTTTATGTGGAAAAATCAATTCAAGTCAAAAATATGATTAAACATCGTAACTATACATACATTCATTTATTTATTCATTCATTCATCTTCAGTAACTGCCGTATCCTGGTCAGGGTCACTATAGATCCGGATTCTATCCCAGGAACATGGGCATGAGCTAGAATACATATCATAAAATATACAATAAGCAACTTTCATTGACTATGGATACCGTGTTATGTCGATAAATTTGTTCTGAGTTCATGTTTCATATTTACTTTACAGTGAACATAGCAGGATGGAAGAAGGCTATCATTGGAGTGTCCTTTATCTTTATTTTGGTGCTCATTGTCATCATTCTTGTCCTTTTCTTCAAGAAAGCACATACACCACGGAAAACTAAAAGAGCAGTTGAGTTGTCTGTGTAGGTGTTCCCTGTTTGTCAATTGTTATTTTCCCATCAATAAATATAAAATTACTGAATTAATGAATTTTCACACACTCCTTGCTTTTTCAGAAAGCCTGTACATGCTAAATCTGATGATCCCATGAGGGTGAGTCTGACGCTCGACTTTGAGGACAATACTGCAGGTAATGGTAACTTTTTCATGTTACATTAACACATATAATACAGAATCTACTAGACTTTGTTGACATTTGTTGCATTTGTTGTTTCACTTTCATTGACCCCATTCATCATTGTTCGCATCATGCTATGGTGAATGACCATGCTATGGTGATGATTGTGAATGTAAGATTTACATTTTTTTGACTCTACACTATATGGCCAAAGGTATGTTGACACCTGACTATAATACCATACTGACCCTGTGACAAAAAAAGCTCCATAAAGGCATGGTTTGAGGGGAAGAACTCAAGTGTCCTGCAAATGTAAGCCCTGACCTCAACCCCAATGAACACCGTTGGGATGAACTGGAACACTGACTACATTGCATTTACAGCATCTGGCAGAAGCCCTTATCCAGAGCAACTTAAATCTTATTTTATACAGCTGAGCAGTTGAGGGTTAAGGGCCTTTCTCGACTCACAACCTTCTGATCAGTAGCATAACATCTTCACCACCAAAATCCATGCTTCAGGTGAGGCTTGAATTCACAACCTCTGCACCACTTTACTTGTCCTGCTGTATAAGGACTGCTCGCTAACCAATTGCACCACTAGAGCTCTGGACAGTAGGTCTGGCCCCCTCACCCAATATCTGTGTCTGATCTCAGTAATCCGCTTATAGATGAATGGACACAAATTAGAAAATCAAGTGGGAAGCCTTCCAAGAAAATGCCCATGGCTTTAAAATAAGATGTTCAACATTTTGGCTGTATCGTGTACTTCAGTAAATGGACATCATTGAAGCATTAAGTGTTTCTTCTCTTTTCTAGTACATTCATATAGTACTTTAAAATTTATGTAACACAACTGTTTTAACATAATTCTAATACATAGTTTAGTTTATCAAAGTGGTGATATGATGAAATTAATCATGCATTTTTATTTTCTTTTTAATTCACAGCCACTCCTGGCATCATGGGCCGGAATGTGTGGAGTGATCATGTATCAAGCTCAGGTACAAATTTAGTATAAAAGAAGATCTAGTTAGACGGTAAAAGTGTACATACCGTTTATTATTCGGTGACATGGACAAATGAGTGTAGTAACAGTGAACTTTCCCCAATTGCGCTTGCCGAAAAAACAAGGTAAATAACAAGAACACGAAGAGGTTTACAAGTTTAGTATTGTGCTATTCTTCAGCATTATGTATTACCTTAGCAGTGTGATGAATTCATTCAAGGCCACACTTTAAATCCTAGCCCTAATGTTGGTGGCGTTTTGTCTATGAGTAGTGTGTTTATGTAATGATGACAGAGCTGTATGTCATAGAATCCAGTGAAGAGAGAGAGAAGGAAGAGTCTGAGAAGTCTCAACACGCCGATGAGCCATCCGTAAACAATGTGGACTCTGGAGGAGGTGAGTTGTTGCAGATTGGTTAGGATGAATTTATAACGTTTACTGGGGTATGAAGCTGGTGTCTGCATGTGTATGTAAATGTGCTTTACACCCCATTAAGATGCTTGTATCTGTGTCTCATTAGAGCTTGTTATGCATGATACAGACACAGTGAACGGAGATTACCAGAACATCAAACAAGGTGAATACAAATGTTAAATTTACGCACATTTATAAATCTGTGAAGGTTAAACTAAGACTGCATTGTGGATGGTATCAGCATCTTAACAGCAGCTTAAGTATATTTTTCAAGCATGCTGGAGGCACCAGGTGTCATTTCCTATCCTGTTAGTAGGACTACTTCCTGTTTTCACAACTGGCCACTGAGTCTCTTTGTCTTTTTAAGGCAGAACACTTTGCCATTGTTTCTCTTGCAAAAATAAACTCTCAAGGGGTGGTTTTTTTTTTTTCTTCCTTTAGTGATTAATAGGCCGTGTACTCCCTAATTCTTTTGGTGTGTGCTTCAAACACAACAGCGTTAGCACAATAATGGCTTATGGAACAGTGATTTATTATCCAGCAATGGCTGCATCTGAAAGGAAAAATATTAGGTACACACACTCATTAGTGTGGAACTAATGCAAAACAAAGCCAAAGCAAATGCCCCACACCCATTTCCTTGGGAGTTGATTGAAAACAGCAAGGTGGGTGGGGTTGTACTATTAATCATTCATTATTTTAACTTTTACCCTCCCTTTTTCTCTTACTCTCTCACTCTTTTTTGTAGATGAAACAGAGCAAATGGATGTTAGTGAAGCACTACACATAAACCACAAAACCCACAATACACACACAGACTGTGTATGCCTTTGTGTCCTGTGTTTGTTATGAGCCATCACACTTAAGAAATCATAAGGTGCATTGTGCAACAATTTGTGCTCTAGTGGTTAAATGAATGAGCTAAACAAGTGTAATGATTTCTTTACTCTGTGATTGCTTTGTTTACTCACTTATAAGCCTGTGTACATCTTACAATCTATAGCCTGCTGCGTTTATTCATCTAAATTTGGTAACTTGCTAGTTAACCTTCTGTCAGCTCATCTTACTTGGTCTTTTGTACTTGGTTATTGTTTAACTTCATTGTAAAAGTAGCCAATACTAATAACCAATTTTTCATGCAAGAATAATTCAGAATGCGTAATACAGGGACCATCAACTCCTGGATCTTAGTCTGGCTGCAGAAACAGCAAAGTCTTTCAGCAGATTGACCTGAAAGCATAAAAAATACATAGGTTGAAAAATTGCCAAAGTTCCATGACTCTAACTTGACTATCGCATAAACATGACCCATTGTTTCTTCTCTAAATTGTTTACCTCATCAAACATCCCTGAGAAAGGAAAGAATTTAAAAACCAAGCAAGCCTGTCATTAATATTCCTGTACATGTCTCTCCACTGAAAATGCTCATAGAGTTAGCATGGGACAGAGTGATTCCTTTAGATTCTCATTTAGAGCTTGTTGTACTTCTAATTTTTGTCCACTAGGCACGATAATAGCTCTTTGAAACTAAATGTAGCAGTGAAAGCGCTCCTTGATGATTGCACAACTAAAAGAATTTCAAATCAATGCTTATATCTGTCAAATAGCAAGCTTTAGTCACTAAAAAGAGGTGATTAGTATTTCAGCAAGTACGATTTTATATATATTTATATAAACATGCATAATACATGTTGAATGGCTGATACAGTAGCTGGAAAAAGAAGATATATATTCCTTTAATTCTTTGTTTTTATTTATCAGAGAGGTAGGAAGGGTGTACTTATTTTTCCCCATCTGGTTTCTGATTGTTGCTTTATTTATTTATTTATTTATTTATTTATTTATTTATTTATTTATTTATTTATTTAGGGGGCTGAGGTTATTTGTTTATTTACAGAAGTTAGTGAGGACCACCCAGTTGTTATTTAGCCCCTATTCAATAAAAGCACAGAATTGAAGAAGGGTCAACGTATTTTTTCCCATGACTGTTTATATGGTGAAGTTTTGGTCCACCTGCCGTTATCCTACAGACAAGCTGCTAGTGAGTAAGAACAATGAAAATGTTGACCAGTGCACCTTTAGGACATCAAAGATGGATATAATTATTGGCCTATTAATCGATATATATATAAATATAAATATAATATATATATATATATATATATATAATATATATATATATATATATATATATGGTAAGATTGATATACAGAGCTATATAACTACATGCCTCTGAGCATAAATCAGTGATCCTACATTAATAATGTCTATAATATGGCTATATCAAATAATCTGGCTGTTTCTCTTTCTCTTCCGCAGACTGTTCTGGAGTATGTTCAGCTTAAAACTGTGAACTGGAACCTGTGTAAACTCTTCACTCTCTTCACTAGACACACCGCATGTCATTCACATGTAATTTATTCCGCTTCCACTCCAGCTCCACCTGCCTGCCAGTGAGGCGACCCTGCTGCGGTGTATTGTACACATTCTGTACCATTTCATGAGGCAGGGTTATTTTTGTATATGGTGTGAATTAGCAGTTGCACAAATCATTGTGCTATGATGTGACACAGTTGTGTAGCTGAGAATAAAGACTGAATTTTAATCACGACTCCAATCTTCACTTCTCTTTTATATATTCAATCTTGGTAGTGTTCTCTACAGATTAGATTTTATTTTTCTCTAATTCTTCAGAACAGATTTTATTTATATACAGTTCCTTAATTAGTATTTAGTTTTTCTGATCACAGAAGTATAGTTTCTGATCACTATAATAAATTAGAAACTATTCTAACAAACCATAATAACTTGATATCTAATTCTGAAACACTGTTGTGTCTACATGTATCAGTGTCATACTTAACTCGATCATTACAGACACAATAATCAGTCCCTCCGGAATTTTGCGAAATCCTGGAGAGACTAAATAATTACTAATGTATTAAAGTTACCTATTATTTTCTGTTCTTCTCACCAGTAAGAAGAAAAATCACTGTCCTAACCCTTATTATTAAATCACTGGTAACTAGTATTCGAAACTAGATAACAATTCATTTCAGTTTTGTCAGCATAGTACTGATGAGTAGCCTAGATTAGTAATCTACTACAATTGTCTAATATTAGTTACAGAATTATTCTGTTTTATTCAGCATTGCTGTTAATTATATTCAGGAGCAGTTACTGGGAAACTGAATAGTATTAATTTAGAAAATAGGTACAAATACTACCACAAACTATTTTTTTTACAGTAATGTAATGTAACAGTAATTGATGCTTCTTAGAAATAACACACTGAAACAAATTTAGAAGAGACATACAACATGCTTTTACTAAAATAAATAAATTAATTAATTAATAAATTAATTAATAAATAAATTAATAATATTTTTAAACATTTTTTGGAATTTTGAAAACAATTGAAAGACAGTAATTGGTACCCTATACTCATACAAAATTAATATTTGCAAGCTACCTGCAGTTTTTTATTTTATTTGCTTCATATTTAAGTTTGTAAGGATTTACTTCTGCTTCATTTTTTCCACCTGTCATAATATTTTTATTAGAAAGGCAGTATTTTGACACAAAGCAAATTTCCAGATTTTATATTAAAATGAAAGTATTACATTAAAAGTTAGATTCATGACATCCCACATATTGTTATCAGTAATACAATCCTACTATTGCATGTTTAAAAAATTGCCAACATGTTATAAATATTTATTAATAAGGCAGTGATTTTATTTTATATGAATTACAAAAAAAAAAATGCTCTGGCTTGTTACAATTTCTGTCATCTTTGTCTGAGATCTATGGTTGCATTCAGTAACCCTACAGACCCTACTGTTTACCCTGTACGCATTCTGTACGGAACATGATGAAAGTGCCGTGAGCTTTTCTATCACTCTCATATACTGCATGTACTTATTTTAGGCAGGTAGGACATCACGTACATCCTATTTTACCACTGCTTTTGAATGCTCTCCCTCGCTCCCTCTCCCTCACTGACTCGTAACTCGAACCTGGCCCTCATGGATGTGCAGTAGGATTCCTGTCCTGCTGTTGGCTGTGCTGCTAAAATTGGCACACTGACCCCTATGAAATGCATTCTGGGAATATGTTGCCCTCTACTTTACCTTATGGAGCTTGTATGTGTGTGACTGTCATGCATTATGAGGTCTCAGATTTGTGACAACAAGCTCCACTTTCTCAGACATGCACTTCACACTTGCTACATCCCATATTTTCCATGGTAACTGTTAACTTTCAGGAATACTGTTACATACTTAAATTCACTGTTATATGCCATATCAAATGGTTCAATTTAATATAAACAAATAATATTGTGTACACTTGTGAAATGTTAGGAACCCTAACCATAGGAACCTAACCCTCTCAGCACAGATTCCTCTCAATTCTGTTTGACAGTCTTTGCATTATTTTTTTTAATTATTATTATTATTATTATTATTATTAGAGTTGTTGTTGTTGTTGTTGTTGTTCCTGACTGTTCCAGTGAAAGTCCTTTACTTATTTTAGCTCTGCTTGTTTATGAGTTTTTGGGGGTTTGTTTTATTATTATTTATTATTATTGTTGTTGTTGTTGTTGTTGTTGTTGTTGTTGCTGTTGCTGTTGTATTGACTAATAACATAACTGTACTTTTCTGCCCACAAAGTGGGATTGAAAACAACTGCTTAATACTAGTGAATGTAGTTTGTTGTTTTTTCCCAGACCTTCTGGTTTGACAATTTTAAAATCAGCTCAGTTTTATATACAGGATGATGTGAAAAACAAAGCAAAACAAAAAAAACATCCAGTAAGCAGCAGTGAGGGCAAAATTTGGACAGAAATAGTTTGTTGAAAGAAATCAGAGGAGCAAGGCTAGATTTGTTTGAGCTGACAGGAAGGCTATGGTAACCCAAATAACCACTCTTTATAACCGTGGTGAACAGAAAAGCACCTCAGAACACACAACATGCAGCAAGACTACATCAGGGGTCACTTCTGTCAGCCAAGAAGAGGGAATTTGGGGGTACACAGGGCACAGGCTCACTGGAGTTGAAGATTAGAAAAGGACTGAACAATGTTTTCTTGTATGTGCCTGATTTTATTTATTGTGTGACTGCAACTTAATTGCATATACTGTATAAGTGAATATGTAGGTTTTCCTAATAAGGTTGAATCTTCTTCTTCTTCTTCTTTCGGCTTTTCCCTTCAGGGGTTGCCACAGCGAATCATCTCTCTCTACCTACCCCTATCTTCTGCATCCTCAACACTTCATATAGCTTCACCCACTTCACCCACTAGCTTCATATCCTCATTTATTCCATCCATATACCTCCTCTTTGGCCTTCCTGTTTGCCTCCTGCCTGGCAGCTCCATGTCCAACATTCTCCTACCAATATACTCACTCTCCCTCCTCTGAACATGTCACTGCAGATCTGCTTTATTTATTTATTTATTTATTTATTTATTTATTTATTTGTTTTTATTTTTTTTTTTTATTAAATAAATTTTTATATATGAATAAAGGCATGTACCAATCACAAAATAATGAAGAGCTAACCTTAACTACACCTTGAGTCTTATGAATTCATGCTTGAATAACAACCACCTTGTTTGTTAATAGAGTAATAGATAAATTAACATTTAAATATATCTAAAACATTTAAAATACCAGAAATGTATGTTATAAAAGAAGGTTTGAAATGTTAAAAGAAAATAGTGTTTACTAAATGAATAAATGTTTCTGTATTAATTTTACTCTTGTGGGTGAAGGAGCAGAGCCCTGGGCATTTACTAGTACTAGAGCAGGATTTGAAGAGAAATGGATGGAGAATGATGCAAAAAAAAAAAAAAAAAGGCTGAAAGGAAATTATTTGTGTTTTTTATTAGTGACTCTAAGTTCAATAAGGAGGATCAGTGTAAATGATGAAAATAATCCAGCATCATCCAGTGACTTTGTGTAAGCAGCTGCATATGAAAAAATCATTAAAAAAAAAAAAGTACATTTATATTCCTTCTTGCAGATCATTTTTTATTTAGTTTCACCCTACAAAATGTGTTAATACTAATGTGTTAATTAAAACATTAAGTAACAAGCATGTACTAACATGTGGTGTACGACAAAGTGGTCGTTATTTATACATAAATTCATAAGACTCATGCTATACTTATGGTTTATTCCTCATTAATTCATTATTATTTATGTATTATTATGATTATTTACTGCTAAATGATTTACTTATTTAAAGGATTTAAAAACAATTACTCAAACTGACATAATGCCATTAATTAATCCCCAAAATGCACACACTATAATGCCTTTTTAAGTGAATTTAATAGCAAGCACCCTAGTATTTTTTATATGTATTCTTTGCAGATAAACTGTAGCAGACCTCTTGACCTGGTCTCTAAGCTCATGTTTCATATTCTGCTCCTGCTGCAGTAGCTGGTAAGAAGACTTGTGACAACAACAGGAACTCAGACACTAGTGCATTCTAGTCTTGTTAAAGAGACTGATACCAGCAGGATATCCTGTCAGCACCATATGGTATCCCGATCTCTCTTCTCAATGTTCATGAAGCTACTTTGCTTTCCTTGAAATGCTCCCATCGGGATGGTGAACGAGAACACTTTTGAAGATGCATCTGTTCTACACTGTCCTTCAGTTTATCAAGAAGGAGGATCAAAGTAATCATATAATCATTAAACCTAATAATGCTTGAGAGATGCCTTATGTGATTATAGAATTAACATCTACCAACATGATACTTACTCATCTTTCGCTAAAGCATTCTTTGAAAATCTCTCTCACGCTCACCCTTTGACATTTTCATGCATTAGAAGAGAATCTGAATAAATCAATAGACCACACTGTCTGTTCCTCATCTTCATGCTTCATCAGGTCTCGGCAGGTCAACAGTGCAGTGTCCTGCACTTTGCTATGTCATAAAATTCTTGCATTTATTCATGCTTTCTTCTTCTTCTCAGCAAGCTCCAATTTTTTAGCATCTACACTAATTTATTTTCAGCAATTACTTACCCTTTGCTCTGTTATATAGCTTCCTTACTGATAATATTCAATTTATGTTTATTGTTGCCATCTTCAACTCTTTTTTTACCAGAGCCCAGAAAAGTATTTCAGTTTTGATTTAGCCTACTAGGAACAATATATTCATAGAAAAGGTCCAAAAAACAAAAAGTTGGATTTTTTATACAAATATGTATATCTTAACAGTAAATTGTGATATTAAACCTATTTCTACTCTCTGAGATGCCCCTCTTCATAAGCATCTAAAATTTGAAGGCATTATCTTCAACTACTAAAATTCTGGGTAAGCTTATCCCAACAGAGGTAAAAACATCTCACACTGAAAGCCAACAGTGTCCTGGCTAATTTTATAACAGACTTGCTGCAATAAAATAATAAATTTCTTTATACGGATGGGAAATCAAGCTAATGTCTGTGTGGAGCTTTGCTTGTTGGTATCACCTCCAGATATTACATATTAATGTATGAAAGTGTGTGTAATAAGAACAATATACATGTTAACAGATGTACACATGATGTACACAGATGTACACTGATGTATCTTCATTTAACTTCAGCAAAATTTTATATATATATATATATATATATATATATATATATATATATATATATATATATATATATATATATATATATATATATATATATTAAATGGGCCTTTCAGACCAGGGAGAACATAAGGGTTAAATGTACAATGCCTATAAATATGACACGTGAATTATTCTGCCACGTTAAGCCTTCCTGTGAAGCCCAGTCAGACTTACTTCCTCTATTTGGCAGCCATGCTAGCGGGACATGCAAACAAAGGTTAGCAGCCAAAGCCGCATGACTGTGACCGCATGGACGCTCACTGTGTACACAATCCATCAGCAGTGATGAAAGACGAACTCAAATTCAGTTTGAGCAACAGTGGCAATAACCTGGTGTTACAGCTGTATAAATCTGTCATTCAGGATATCACTTGAAGTGTCTACAAATTATTTTAGCATATGACAGACATGTGTAATGTGCACACAAATTTGATTATGTGATATACATCGAGGGACACGGTGGCGTAACATATTTGCCTTGTACCTCAAAGGTTGGGGGTCTGGTTCTCACCTCTGCCATGTTTTTGTAGAGTTTGCATGTTCTCCCTGTCCTTCAGGGTTTCCTCTGGGTACATTAGTTTCCTTCCCAGTTCAAAGACATGTATTGTAGGCTGACTGGTTCTCTAAGATGTCTGTATTGTGTGAGTATGTATAAGATGGCTTGGCACCCTATCCAAGGTGTCCCAAGGATAGAGTCCAGATTCACTGTGACCCTGTGTAGTATAAGCGATACAGAAAATGTATGGATAGATGGATATATACCAGAAATATTTATGATATTTACACTTATATTTAGGCAAAACTGTAGATCAAGTGTGGTCAAAACTATTGAAAATAATAAGAAATACACTACCATATGAAAAAAGTACTTAATTAATCATAGTAAAGCTGTGTTTGGTTTCCAGTCTTACACATCAGCTGCTTGTTTTCACATGTTCACATGCTCATTTCTCAGAAATATGAATCAGATTTTTTCTGCACTTTTTGGCCTAGTGTAAGTAATTCTACTCCTCCATTCCAGTGCAGACTCTGCTTTTCTCAATCATGCTTGCTATGCTACACAACAGCCGCTGTGCCGCTTAGGTTTGGTCAGTTGGTAGGCATGCCGTGTCCACACCTATCTACTCAATGCCAGTTTGTACTGGCTCAAACCTGCACATCGCAGGCATGCAGAGTTATAGTCAGTGAGCGTTGTTGCTGGATTTGTGTTATTATTTCGCTTGGAATTATCATGTTATGAATTCAAGGATGTCGTCAGCTTTCAGGATGGTTCAGGATGTCCTCATCCATAGCCTATGACCTTTTATTATTATTACAAAAGAGGTCAGGAAGCAAGAATCTTAGTTATGTTGGGGAAAGCCAGCTTTTATTTCAGGGTTGTGTCTTATGGGGCATAATCTAATATCACCACCAATTGGCAATTTAGTGCCATTGTGACCAAAGACAAATTTCTAGTATTGTCATAATTATTTAAAAAAAGCAAAAAAATAATAATAATAATAATAATAATAATAATAATAACAATTATTTATTATTATTATTATTATTATTGTTGTTGTTGTTGTTGTTTTGTTATTATTATTATTATTATTATTATTATTATTATTATTATTGTAATAATAATAATTATTATTATTATTATTATTATTATTATTATTATTATTATTATTATTATTATTATTATTATTATAAACCGTCTATGACTCTCATCTAAAATCCACCAATAGGAAGATATGATTGACAACAAAACAAACTAAAAATGTCTGTTTGAGCAAGCGATCATTTATTTAAAACACACTGACTTGCTTTTGTCATATAATTACAGAATTGGCCCTACATACTCTTAGGTGCAAAGCTAAGGTTACCATCTTAATAGACAGAAAAAAATCCTTATTGCCTCAAGCTCACTTTGAAGAACAGGCACTCCATCTTGTCCTCATTTACCCTGCCAGGAATGGCTAGCTATTTTTCCCCAGGGGCTTGTTTCTGTTTGTGCAAGCCCAGTTTTGAGCTCGAGCTCAGATTATGCAGATTGATGACTTATGTAGTTTGCAGTAATTTAATTGCAGGTTTGTCATTAGAGGATCTTCATTGTACAAACGTGAGCACACAAACTGATATAGAATTTAGCCAAGATATGATTGGGATCGTCTCATACAATATAGCCAGTAATGATCTTAAAAAGGGCTTAACTCTGAGTTATTCTCATTACGAACTCTGCTCTTAACCCTGGTACAGTAACATTTCACACTTATGATTTAGAAATGAGGTTAGCACTGCTTTATACCTGAAGTTATGAAACCTGTTCTGAATCCTTTAGCATTGTGTTACAGCGCCAAACATGTACAGTGTAAAACGATGCAGTTTTAGAATGCTGCAACTAGATGCTTAGCTTATATCACATAAAAACCAGGACACTTAACAAAAGCAGCTTGGTTGCAAAACACTGAACATCACAGAAGAGCATGGCATAATGAAGGGGAAATACCTGACCCTAAAAAATTTTGCGAAAGTTGGATATGAACAAACACCTGGTCAAACACACAACAACACAACTTAAAAAGGCCCAAAATGATTAGAAAGTTGTGACAATGCTTGCTCAGAGCAGAACGACAGAGCTGTCCTTTTTTTCTTCATTGATGTAAAAGCAAGAGCTGTTAATTAAACTAGTTGAATGCTTTATTTATTTAGTTTATGTTTATGTATCTTTTCTTTATTTAGTTATGGTTGTTGACACTGCAAATATGCAAATAAAAACATTAAGCCAGGGTTCAAGAATATACAGTGTGAAACATCAGATTATGAATATCCAGGATTAATTATAGCTCGGGTAAAGTATGAGCAGTGTGAAACATAAAACATGATAAACCAGGATTCCTTTTAGCCAGGGTTTAGAATTACTCAGTCATTGTAAAGTGTGAAAAGCCCTAAAGATCGCTTTAATTTTACACTCTAAAATCATTTCAAGATTATAATCTATCATAGTAGACCATGGTAGACTAGTTTCCAGACAATTCAAGTCGATTCAATTCAATTTTATTTGTATAGAGCTTTTAACAATGGACATTGTCTCAAAGCAGCTTTACAGAACATAAGAAATATAGCACAAAAAGTTCAAGATTAATATTAGACTTATATTTAAAATTATTTGCATTAATCCCTAAACCCTAATAAGCAAGCCTAGGGCGACTGTGGCAAGGAAAAACTCCCTTAGATGGTAAGAGGAAGAAACCTTGAGAGGACTCAAAAGGGAACCCATCCTTATTTGGGTGACACCAAAGACTGTGAATTACCATAAACACCGGAGAGTGGGATTATGAATAATATCCTTTCTACAGTCATATAGTCAGTTGGAGTTGTGT